>ML096718.1:32504-65414 GCA_003697995.1 Taxidea taxus jeffersonii | reverse complement strand
TATGAGCTTTGACTCAGTGGAGACCAACAGACTTGGATTTGAATCCCAGATCCATCTCCACTAGCTGTGTGATCTTGACCAAGTTACTTAACTTCTCTGAGCTTGTTTCCCAGCTAATAAATCTAATAATGCCTTTTTCATACACCATTTCAAGGATTAGGGATAATCCTTGAAATGGTGTATGCTTAGTGTTTGCACAAAACACTAAAAAAATAATAATAACAACGTTAATAATATGTTCTGATAGAGCAAGCGAGGTGTAATGTGAACATGGTACATGGACACCTAACACATTTTAGAGAGTTTCTGGAAAGCTTCTTGGAGGAGGTGACCTTTGAGTTGGCCTCTGGTATCAGGTAGACCTACTTTATTTTTTATTAAGTTTTTAATTTTAATTCCAGTATAGTTAATGTACAGTGTTATATTAGTTTCAGGTGTATGATATAGTGACTCAACAATTCTATACATTACTCAGTGTTCATCATGATAAACCCCATCATCTATTTTCCCCATCCCCCCATCCATGTCCCCTCTGGTAACCATCAGTTTGTTCTCTGAAGTTAAGAGTCTGTTTCATGGTTTCTCTCTCTCTCTTTTTCCTTTGCTTGTTTGTTTTGTATCTTAAATTCAACATATGAGTTAATTCATATGGTATTTGTCTTTGTCTGACTGACTTATTTCACTTAGCATTATACACTGACTCTATTCATGTTGTTACATTCCTTTTTATGGCTGAATAATATTCCTGTGTGTGTGTGTGTGTGTGTGTGTGTGTGTGTGCATGTGTGTCTATCTACATCAGTATCCATTCACCTGTATCCATTCATCAGTCGATGGACACTTGGGCTGTTTCCATAATTTGGCTATTGTAAATAATCCTGCAATAAACATAGGAGTGCATGCATTTTTTTGAATTAGTGTTTTTACATTCTTTGGTAAATACCCAGTAGTATGATTGCAGGGTCATAGGGTAGCTCCATTTTTAACTTTTTGAAGTAGCTCCATACTATTTTCCAGAGTGGCTTCACCAGCTTGCATTCCCACCAATAGTGCACAAAGGTTCCTCTTTCTCCACAGCCTCACCAACACTTATTATTTCTTGTGTTTTTGATGTTAGCCATTCTGACAGGTGTGGGATGATATCTCATTGTAGTTTTGATTTGCATTTTCCTGCTGATGAGTGATGTTAAGCATCTTTTCATGTGTCTGTTGGCTGTCTGGATGTCTGCTTTGGAGAAATGTTCGTTCATGTCTTCTGCCCATTTTTCACTTGCATTATTTGATTTGGGTGTGTTGAGTTGTATCAGTTCTTTATGTATTTTGGATACTAACCCTTTATCAAATGTGTCATTTGCAAGTATCTTCTCTTATTCCACAGGCTGCCTTTTAGCTTTGTTGATTATTTAGAGGGACCTACTATAAATCACAGTTCTTTCATTTACCAGCTGTGGACTCTGGGCAGATTACTATGTGGATCCCCATTCCCTCCTATGTAAAATAGGGCTAATCATAATGATAGCACTGAGCTCACATCATTCTTCTCAGAATTAAATGAGATGACACATATGTCACAGGCATGTGGCAAGTAGTCAGCACCAGTCACTCAGTGGGATTAACAGTGTGGTGGTCATTACCACAGTTTAGGAAACACAGGCCTTGGGCAAGTTATATAACTAAGTCTCAGTTTCCTCACCTATAAGGAAATGTAGGTGGCAACACTAACTGGATAGGGTGGCTTTCAGAGTTAAATGAATACATAGCCCAATGTCTATCAAGTATTAAGTGCTCAATAAGTGGTAGCTATATTCTTACTTTATTTTTTTTTAATTTATTTGACAGACAGAGATCACAAGTAGGCAGAGAGGCAGGCAGAGAGAGAAGGGGGAGCAGGCTCCCCGCCGAGCAGAGAGCCCGATGCGGGGCTCGATCCCAGGACCCCGGGATCATGACCTGAGCCGAAGGCAGAGGCTTAACCCACTGAGCCACCCAGGCGCCCCTACTTTATTTTTTTAAAGATTTTATTTGTTTATTTGAGAGAGAGCACACATGCACGTGAGCACAGGGTGGAGGGGCAGAAGGAGAGGGAGAAAGAATCTTAAGGAGACTTCATGCTGAGCGCAGAGCCTGACATGAGGCTTGATCTCACGACCCTGAGAACATGACCTAAGCAAAAATCAAGAGCCAGCTGCTTAACTGACAGCACCATCCAGCACTATGATGGCGACAGTGAGCACCCAATACATGTTATTGAACGACCAACTAACTAGTGGGTCTGAAGTATTATATTCAGGAGTTCAAGGGGGGAAAGTCCACCAACTTTAATTTGATGTTATAAAGTGAACACGAAACTGTCCCCAGCTAAAAAGCTTCAGTATCTCATATGTACTGAAACCTTCTCAGAATTTCCTATTATTTAGCAACTGCTAGCCCTAAGCTGCTATATAAAGACAATTTGGAGTGCAGTAAAAGTTACTAAGCAAGATGGGGAAATGGTGGCTACTTTTCTCCATCAATAAATAACCCATCATTTGATGAAGCAACAATTTCCTAAGAAAATACCAGACAGGACATCACCCAGAACTTTAAAAAACCCTATTTGGTAAGCCTTTGGTAAATATATATTTAGGTAATGATAAACCACGAAGTTAGGCCAGATTCACAATCCCCTTTCTGCTTCTGAAGCTGTAGTTACACAAAGAAATGGGGGTGGGGGGAAGAGACCAGGGGCCTTAGTCTAGCATTTGGACCATTTCCTTCTGTGGCTCTTACCCAGCCAGGCTAATGGCATCCATATAAAATTGGCTTTTGGAAAATTCATGTAGCAGGCCAGCTTCATCTTTGCTTCTTTCTAGCTTCTCTTTCCACTCTGCTCTGCTCTGGGTCCCTAGCATCTTCATGCTATCCTCGTGTCCCCCCAAATCCTTGCCTGCAATGTCCTATATGAAGTCACTTTCCAGGGCAGAGAAAGTCTATGCCTTCCTTCCCATCAAACTTGACTCTGCTGTTAGTTTCTTTTCTTTTAAGATTTTATTTATCTTATTTATTTATTTGAGAGGGAGAGAGAGAATGCACAGGGGGAAGAGCAGAGCAGGGGAGAATCAGACTCCCCTGCTGAGCAGGGAGCCTGATGCGGGATTCTATCCCAGGACCCTGGTATCATGACCCAAGCTGAAGGCAGACACTTAATTAACCAACTGAGCCCCCCAGGTGCCCTGCTATTGGTTTCTAAGACAACAGGAGGTACAAGTATAATAGTGTAGCTACTTCCCACTGTCTCAACTTTGATATTCCCAGATGTTCAATTCATTGCCTCTGAGAACAGGTTTGGGAGCTCCTCTGGGATAACCCTAGGAGTCCTAGGTTTCATAGAACTGAGGAGTTGTTGCTGCATTAAATCCATGGTAGCTACCAACTGGGCATTCTGCCCATAGCAATGTGTTGGCTTGTGGGGTGCTTGTCCAGAGAGAGCAAAGCTCCTGCTCCCTGAAGTCAACTGGGGCAAGAGAAGATAATGGGTGAAATGAAGGAACATGGGGAGAACAACAAGACCAACCTCCCAGGAATAGTATGATGATTAAATGAAGCCCTACATGGAAAGCATTCACGGCCATGCCTGGCACGGTGTAAGTGTCCAGGAAACGTTAGCTCTCCTTATTTCCAAACACAGAAGATAGCATGGTCAGCTGGCAAGGATTTAGATCTAACATGTCTCTTGCGTACAAATGGTGCCTTCCACAGGGCTCGTCCTTGGGAGCCCACTCACCTTGCCTCTCTTGGGCAATGCCTACTCCATGCAAGGACCACACTTAAGTTCCTGATCTCTCCTATTCCCCAACCACACAGCCTCTTCTGCCCCCCTGCTGTTAACCCCATTTACCATCCACACTAAAAGCCCTGCTGTCTTTTTTCTCATTGTCACCTGGAGGTCATATACTGTCGGCAGATATGGGCTGTGGACATATCTGTTTGGCTCATGTGGTAATTTTTTTTAAGATTACAGTTGGTTGACAACATTTAAGAATCAGGGGCTATTCGGTTAAAAGTTGGAATTTGAGCTTCTTTTTTTCCCCTCCAACTCCTAAAATCCAGCAACAGGTCCAAATTCTAGCTGACAAACATCTGTTGCTTCTAAATGGTGCCCGCTCCCTCCAACCCAGCCCTGCACTCTCTGGCTTGCCACTATTCCCAGCAGACCTGTGTCACTCTCTTGCTGACACTAGCAATAGCCCTTCAGGACCCACCAGGGAGAGCCTCAATGGCTTGTTGAAATGGGAGCCTGAATCCATGGCAATAGAAAACAGGTTCATAGGGGTGCGTGGGTGGCTCAGCTGGTTAAGTATCAGCCTTTGGCTCATGTCATGATCCTGACATGAGTCAGGCTCCCTGCTCCCTCTGCTGCTCTCCCTGCTTGTGCTCTCTCTGTCGGTCTCTCTCTCAAATAAATAAATAAATAAATAATCTTTTAAAAAATGAAAGAAAAGAGATTTATCTTCCATGGAGGTCAGGGAAGGGGCTCCGTGTTCACAAAACTCAATCACCTAACTCTAGTTCTTGGATGTAAGAGACATTCCTTTGATCCTGGGGAAGAGAAAAAAGATGTTCCTTTCATCCTGGGGAAGGTTGCCATTCTCCAACAATGGGCCAAATGACCCCTCCTAATGGAGAATGGGAACACTACACACACACAGACACACACACACACACGCACGCACATTGAATGTTTGCATCCTGTTATAAACTCATCTCTCCTTAAACAAGGAAGTCCACACGTGTCCATTTCAACTAAATGGTCTTTCTTGCTCAACAACTAAGGCTTTGTCTGCGGAGTTTATAGGGCCATGTGTTATTCAAATACTTTGGGCTGCTTTGTAGATACACTGCTGGGCATTCTCCTGGAAAACATTCTGGAAGCTCTCTAAAGAGCCTGCAGGGTGGGATGGAGAGAACACTGAATATTAACTCAGCCAGTCTTCTCCAGAGGGGGCAGTCAGCCTCTGGGAAGCAGGGCCGCTGCAAAGCCAGCCCAGTAGCCAGGCACGGCAGGAATGCCTGTAGGAGTACAAAATGTCTGCAGCTTGCTTTAAGTCTAAAGAAGAAAGATAGTTCATCAGCTCTTATGAGCTTGGGGGTAATGATCAAAAACACTCACGCAGCTTACTACAGGCGGGGCACTGTTCTTTGATCTTGCAAAAATCTGATGAGCCAGGTCCCGTTATTATCTGCATTTTTATCAGTGAGGAACCAGAGGCACCAGGGGTTAATTAGCTAAGGCTGTGAAACCAGATGGCCTGAAAGCAAGGATCCTAACCCTGGCAGGGGGCCTGCTGTGTGCACTCTTGCCTCTCAGTAAGGGCAAGAGACCACTAGCCTCAGCATCACGGTCACCTGGGAACTCCTTAGAAATGCTCATTTCGGACCCCACCCAGACAGCCTGAATCAGAAACTCTGGGGACTGGCACCCAGAAATCTGTTTTTAACAAGCCCTCCAGGTGACTCTGAAGCAAGCCTCTGCCTGAGAACCACACCCTAGGGGGTAAGGGCTCCCAACAATTCCAACAGAACACTGCAGGTTGCCTGCAGCCAGAATTGGGGGGTTGGGAGGGAAGGAAGCTGGCAAAACCTGCAGTCAATTGAATAACAATTGAAAGGTCTGGGTAGGGGGGCAGGATTTCCCACCAGCTTGTCCCAGTGCCTGTGTTTCCATCATTAGCCATCATGCCTTTGGACTGTGAAGGCTTTAGGATAGAGAAGATGCATTTGTTACAATGCAGCTACCCTGGTCAAATGAATGCCACAAGCCAATGCTTTATGGAATCTTCTGGAGAGTGACCAAGCACTTCTGTTTGCCTGGGACTAAAGGATTTCTGGAGACACAGGACTTTTCTGCATTGAAATGGAGACAGTCTCTCCAGGCGGTTCCTGGAAAACAGGATTTTTGGTGCTAGAAACAGAAATTCCTGGGGAAACCTGGAGAAGTTGGACATCACGGACTGGACACAGTAGGCCATATTGGTGACTTGGAAGCCACACAGCTAACGATGTCCCAACTTTAAACAGGAGTTCTACAGGACATTTCTCAGGATCAACATTTGCCTGGCTTTGGCAGGTGGACGGAGGTATGGTTTTGCATCCAAAAAAGACCCAAGGGGTTATTAGGACATGAAACCCCACAGCACTTGATACTGCCATAAACTTAAACATAAACGCTGAAAGATAAAGGGTTTAAGAATGATGATCCTCCCAAATTATGCAAATGGCTGTGTGTGTGGGAGGCAGAAGAGGAAGCCTCCACTTGCAATTATGGTAACAGAGCCTTAAAGCCATGGGGCAAAACGCTCCTTAAGGGGGAAAAGCAGACAAGAAAACGGCAGCTACCATTCTGAGGTGTGGGACGGCAACTGTGCAGGACAGTGTGCAACAAGACAGGCCAGCTGAGAACATGCTCCTGCTTTAATAGTCGTCACCACGGGATGGTGGGAGCCTGCACGGGCGATGCTTTCCGGCCTCCTAATTCTTTTCTGTAACTTCCAACTGCCTACATCACCATGTCATCAGCAAATAATCAAAACTCACGAAGGAGGGCCACAAGGACAAGGAGGTTTCTCCTCCCTGGAATTGTGGGAGGAGTCAGCCGACAACGTGGCAGGTGCTTGCGGGGACTCCCAGGCCCGCAGCTGCTGGAAGAGAGGTCCAGGCACCTTGCACTGGGGCTGAGCAACACACAGACAGCTCCGCCCACCACCCACCTGGAAGGAGGGTGGGATTCCATTTTTCTCCAACAACCTGTGGGAACAAAGGAGGGAGCTTACTCTGCTGCTGTCACCCACCCTCGCCTGATTTGGCCGCGACTCTGCTGCTCTGGCCCCATCTCCTTGCTACCACCCCCCACGTTGGTTGCAGCTCACCTGGGAGCTTGCCTGGACAATGCAGCTGGGCATAGGCTGAGAGTCAAGAGTAGACTTTTGCATTGGCCTTTCTCCTGGGCTGGCTTTGGGGTCCATTTAGTCAAAATGATGTCCTGATGCATTCCCTGTTGAAGGGGTAGCTATTCATCGAGGGCTCAGAGGGGGGCTGAGTGTCCCTTTCATGTGTCCTGGATGATTGAGCAGCCTCTTTGGGAATTTTTGGAGAAGAATCTTTATGAAGATCCACGAGAGACTTTTCTGATGCCTGCTCATCTTCTTCCCCGATGAGGCGCATACACCCCACCCCCCATCCCCGTTCACCACAGGGCTGATTTAGTAGCCCTGGGTGTTCATGGGAAAAGGATACAGGCTGAAAGCAGGGCAAATCACACAGTCAACTGCTAGGAGGTGCTCAAATAGTTCCCCGGCTTCAAAAACCCCTCTTCGTCACCCCCAACCCCAGTACACAGTTTCAGAATGAAGAGTGGATCGTTTTGGCCTGGTGGAGAGCCTGGCTTTGGAGTAAATGCTCCGCTCTGCAGGAGCATGGATCCAGGTCACAGTCAAGGCCCCTCATCAGTCACCGGCTGACCGGGAATGGAGTTTGGGATGTGAGGAAAGAAGGCATTCAGGGTTTTGAGTCCCTTTGGCAAACTCAATTCTGTCCTCTCTCTGGAGCCACAGGGGCACAGTGGGAGGGATTGGAACTGAGCTAGAGCCCAAGTGAATGCAAATACTTGCCCAGGCAATCATGCAAATATCCTCAGACCTGGCCCTGCAGGAGGTGAGTCTGAAGGGGATATGCAAAACCCAAAGTACAGAGCTGGCTCTCAGGGGCTCCAAACCCTCCTGTCTGCTTTCCCTTCACCAGGCCCTGAGGAAGCCCCAAACCCTGCTTCAGACCCCCAAGGCCAAAAAGGCCAAACACAAGCCATCCTTTCACAGAGAGGAGCCTTAAAGGATACAACGGGAAACAAATGGCCATCTCCATGTTACATTTTCTGCAAGATTAACAATCCCTTCCCTGTTTTCTCTCCTTCTTAATGACCCAAGCCGGGCAGCTATTAAGTGATAAGTCCTCTGTGTATTCATGACTGGCTGGTTTCATTCCGCAGCCCAAACTGAAACAATCAAGATAATTGAGCTACCTCGGAGGCAGTAAGGAGGCCAGCTGCTGGGCAAGACAGGGAGCTAACTCAGCGGGCAGCCCCAGCCCCATCCCCCAAGAAGAAACGCTAAAAGGAGAAGCCGAATGGGATGCAGGGCAAGTGGAAGATGAAACAGGGAAAAGAACTTCCAGTTCCTTCTCTTCACCCTCCCCCACTCCTCTTTTGGTTTGCATCTGGACAACCCCAATAAAGCCAGCTGGTGGGATTTAGTCCCAGTGGCTCTTCCCAGGTTGTCCGGGGTCAGCTAGGAGGGGGAAGAGAGGGAGGATGGGCTAGCTACCCATGGAGAGATGATCCGGAAGAATGCCCCCCCACCTCCTGCCTCTTTACCCCCTGCCCACCCCAGCCAACATCTGCTTTCTGAAAAGTGGAGGGGCAGAAGAATTGTCCCTTCCTTTCTTCTAAGTTCTTTGGTTGGTCTAATAATTAAATTGACTTAAGATGGATCAGCAGGAGAAAAACAAATTTAATTATGTGCATCCTAAGCTAAAGAAAGGGGTAGGAGTCTGGGGCTACCAAGGGGGAGGAAGTCCTCACACAGGAAGGCAAGAGGAGATGTTCGTAAAACAATGTTTGCCCTGGTATGCAGGTAAGTTTCTTAGATAAAAAGGTAATAGCCCTCTCTGGGCTACAGGCCATGTTTCCAATGGAAATGTTGTCAGTGGATGGGGAGGTAAAGTGCTCTTCCTGAGTCTGCTGGGTGTTGATTGCCTTTAGTTCCCAATAATCCTCGTACCCAAGTGACATATTTTGAGGTGGTAAATTCTGCCCCTCTTCAAATGCAAGGAAGGGAAGCAGGGAAAGTTGCTTGCCGGCATTCAACTTTTTCTTTTGTGCATTTCAAATACTGATTGCTCTTGGCTGGGCAAGCAGATGATGTCTGGATGATGTTCTGAGTCACTGTCACTCTGTGGGCATGTTGTGCAATCAGATGCCCACAGAAGAGTACACCAAACCTGGTCCCTTCTCTGTGTGCTACAGGTGTTTAGAGGTGTTTTCTAGAGAACAAGCTCCAGTTCGGGGTGTAAAGTCTGCATCTGTTTATTAGATTGCTGTTCACCAGGTTAGAGCCTGACTCACCTCTAGACAGTTGACTAGAAAATCACATTTTTTTAGAGAGAGAGAGAGAGTGCACAGTGTGCACTGCACAAGCTGGGGGGCGGAGAGGGGCAGAGGGAGAAGGAGAGAGAAAATCTTAAGCAGGCTCCATGCCCAGTGCAGAGCCAGACATGGGGCTCAATCCCATGACCCTGAGATCATGACCTGAGCCAAAATCAAGAGTCAGGTGCTTAACTGACTGTACCACCCAGGCACCCCTAGAAAATCACTCTTAACTTCCAACTTCCAAGACCAAACATCCTCATCCAATAACACACAGCGTTTGGCTCTCAGATCCAATACATTCCAATTTTTCTCCTTGACTGAACGGTGGGAGTGAGAGTTTGGGTAGAAAAAGACCACGTTTAGGTAGAGAAAGACCTGCTTGGAAAAACTCTCATCCTGTCTCCATGTTGTCTCCTTTCAACCATCAGGCACACGTGTGACCGACTGATCTTTTAAACATTCGTTTGTCTAGCCTTTGGTTTTGAAATATAGACTCACAGGAAATTGCAGAAATAGTGCCAAGAGCTCCCTTATACCCCTCCCAGATTCCTCGCCCCCGCCCTCCCCCAATGGTGACATCTTATATAATTAGTATATTACCAAAGCCAGGCTTATTATAATTAACTAGACTACAGACGTTTTGGGGATTTCAGAAGTAAAAAATAAAGTTGTGGGGCGCCTGGGTGGCTCAGTCAGTTACACATCTGCCTTCGGCTCAGGTCGTGATCCTGGGGCCCTGGGATTGAGTCCTGCATCTTGCTTTTCCCTCTCCCATTGCCTCTCCCCACAGCTTGTGCTCTCTCCCTCACAATTTAAAAGTCTGCCTGTTCTTCAAGTCCCTCCGAGGCCAGGCCACACTCCATGCAAACAGCGTTGGTTCCCACTGCTGTGCTAAACACACGTGCCTCTTTCTGTGGGGCTCCTGTGCTCACTGTTCCCACTCATCCCTGTCTCTGTGCCTCTGCTCCAATAGTTCTCCTCTCATTGCTTTTCCAAATTACACCCTTTCATCTAAACCTCCTATCTTACTCTTTGATAACACTTTTTGGAGCTTCTCTACCCTTCCTTGAGTGTTCCTTCTTCTGAACTCCATATGGCCAGAAATGACTTTCAGCATAGTTTTTTATTAGCATGTGAGTTTTTTTTTAATACAGTCTTGCATTGGTTTTTAAATTGTAGTAAAAGACACATACCATAAACCTTACCTTATGAATCATTTTTAGGTGGAGAATTCTGTAGCATTAAGTATTGTCATGTTGGGCAACCATCGCCACTGTATAGTTCCAGAACTTTTATATTATCCCCAATGGAAATTCTGTATCGGGGGTGTCTGGGTGGCTCAGTTGTTGGGCATCTGCCTTTGGCTCCGGTCATGGTCCCAGGGTCCTGGGATGGAGTCCCACATCGGGCTCCCTGTTCAGCAGGGAGTGAGCTTGTCCCTCTCCCTCTCCCCCTTTTCATGTTCCCTCTCTTTCTATCTCTCCCTGTCAAATATATAAATTTTAAAAATTTGAAAATAAAGAAATTCTGCATCTGTTAAACACAATCTCTCCATACTTACATTCCCAGTGCCTGGCTGTCAGTATTTTACTTTCTCTCTTGTTTGTTTGTTTTTATTTGACACAGAGAGGGAAAGCACAAGCATGGGGAGCAGCGGCAGAGGGAAAGGGAGAAGCAGGCTCCTCAAGAAGCAGGGAGACCTTTGTGGGGCTCGATCCCAGCACCCCTGGATCATGACGTGAGCCGAAGTCAGCCGCTTGACTGAGCCACCCAGGCAACTCATTACTTTCTGTCTCTATACATTTGACTACTCTGGGTGCCTCATATGCATGGGGTCCTGCAATATTTTGTCCTGTTGTTGCATTTTTTCAAAGATTTTATTTATTTATTTGACACAGAGAGACATCACAAGTAGGCAGAGAGGCAGGCAGAGAGAAAGGGGGGGAAGCAGGCTCCCTGTTGAGCAGAGAGCCCTGATGCAGGGCTAGATCCCAGGACCCTGAGATCATGACCTGAACCGAAGCAGAGGCTTAACCCACTGAGCCACCCAGGTGCCCCTGTTGTTGTATTTAAAAAGAAAAAAAATGTTTGAAGACTTTTGCTAGATGGGAAACTCTTCTAGGGCCCAGCACCCTGCTGAAATGAGGAATAGGTACATAGGTAGATAAACAAACGTATAGACATTCTTACAGTATCCAGCATATTTTGGAGTAATTGATAGATGTGGCTCTTTCTCATTTTTTTAAGCAGGAATGTCTTCTAAGATACCCCCCAGACCTTTTATTGTGGCTTTTTTATCTTTGGGTTAAAAACATACTCTGGGCATTAAGCCTGCATCTGCCTAGGCCCAGCAGGTTTTGGCTGCGTTCACTGTGATAGAACCTTCTTTTTGGCCCATTTCCCAAGGTAAAGGTTGAGCTCACTGAGAAAAGAGATAATGTTTCTCTGATGTTTCTTTGCAGCACCCAAAGCAGTGTCCAATCCCCCCAAAAGCCCTAGAGTATTATTGTCAGGATGGGCAGGGGGTGAAGGCTGGGGCTGGGCATTGTATGATTGTCAAGGAATCTAGTTTGACAACCAAATGAAGACTGAGACGAGCGTGGCACTGGGGTGGGTGTAGGGCAAACAAAGTCCACAGGGCAAAATGTATACCCTCCTGCTTTTATCATTGGAGAAGAATGAATAACAGTAGTAGCCAACATAAATACTTAAATACATGTCAGGCATTATTCCAGACACTTGACACATATTTTCTCTTTTAATCCTCACAACAGGCATAGGGGCACCTGCGTGGCTCAGTCAGTTAAACATCTGCCTTTGGCTCAGGTCATGATCTCGGGGTCCTGGCATCGAGCCTCACGTCGTTGGGCTCTCTGCTCAGTGGAGAGTCAGCTTCTTCCTCTCTCCCCCACCTCACTTGTGCTCACTTGCTTTCTCTCTCTCTCTCAAATAAATAAGTGAAATATTTTTTAAAAATCCTCACAACAATCTTAAGAGATAAGTACTATTGTTGGTTTCATTTTACAGATGAAGAAATCGAGGCATGGAAAGGTTAAGTAATTTACCCAAGTTAGTAAGAAGAGTCAGGATTTGAGTTCAGATGGACTTCAGAGACCATGTTCCTGGGGTCATGTGAGGAATCGAAAAACTTAACAGCCCTGAGAGATAGAAGCACTTCTGCTTGGTGAGCTGAGGTGGTTAGGGCTTGGGGACTGGGGACAGGACTTGTGGTTCAATTAGCTTTGCTCCCTTCTGAGGCCCAGTCCTGGATGGAAAATGGCTGCCCTTGGTCACAAGGAATAAGACTTAAAGACTGTAGCCTCATCCCTATTGGCAAACCACTCCAAAGGCCATCTTACTGCTAATGGGTCATTGATGTCATATTCATATACTAAGGACAACATGGATTTTTTAAAAAAGATTTTATTTTATTTTTAAGGGTTTTATTTATTTACTTGAGAGAGAAAGAGAGAGAGACCACAAGCCAGGGGAGGGGGGAAGAGGCAGAAAGAGAAGCAGACCCCCACCAAGCAGGGAGCCTGATGTGGGGCTCAATTCCAGGGCCCCGGGATCATGACCTGAGCTGAAGGGAGAAGCTTAACTGACCGAGCCACCCAGGCGCCCCTTTATTTTATTTTATTTAAGTAATTTCTATACCTCCCGCGATGGGGCTCAAACTCATGACCCTGAGACAGGGAGTCAGAGGCTTTACCCATTGAGCCAACCAGGTTCCCCAGGGCAGCATGTTTTGATATCAAGGAACTCTGAGAACTCCTTGGGAGCTAAGAACTATATAAACTCTGGATACTTCAGGATTGTCAGTTAAAGCAAATGCCATGAAAGAGCCATTGTGTTTCACAGGGCTCCCCTACCCCCCACCCCAGGGAGCCCATTTATTTTATAGGAAATGAATGATGTCCAGCAATTTCTTTACCTAGCTGTGAGATGAAAGGATAGTCCCTTGGGCACCCAGCCCACTTCACATATACAGGAAGTGACCCCCAAGTGGCTGCCTGAGTTCTAGAACAATGTATTTCCCACAGGAATACTTCCTACCACCAAACTTCCCTGAGCCTCTGAAGCAACAAAATACGAAGCTTTGGTTCAGGCGCAAAAAAAAAAAAAAAAAAAAAATGCATCCCTGGGCAGGGAGAAGGCCTGGAGGGGCTTTGCGTTCAGTGGACAGTTCCTATTAGGGCACATGGGAGACAGGGCTGGAAAAGGGAAGTCTTCTTAGGGAAGAAAAGTAGGCAGAAGGATTTTATTTCGAAACAGGCAGAAATAAGGTGTTGTGCTCAGAGACCTCCCATGGGGAGCGACACTGTCACAGAATCTTTATAAAGGAGACCAGTTCCTCGGGGACTGCTCAGGCCACCCTTGTTCCTCCTGGCTGCTCCCTTTTTTAAGAACAGCCACAGGACCAGTTGCGCTTCTCCCCAACACAACAGCAAGACTCTTCTCTGTTGCCTGCTGTTGCCCTTGAAGTATTCCCCAAAATTAACATGATACAGGAAATATGTCAGGCAAATGCAGTCTTTATTTATAGTTACAGACCCTTCTACCTCAAGTCCATTTTGACTCTTAGCCTGCTGAGCAGAGCTGGACAATGAAGGGAGCTCTAACCCCCTTGACCCTCCCTTTTGGCTTCAAACTTGGACCAGCCCAAGAACTAGGCAACCAGCTTCTCCTTATTCATCCCCTTGCTCTGCGAAGCTCTCTTGCCCCGAATTCACTGCTAATGTGGGAGAAATAGAGGAGAGGACTCTCCTGCAAAAATGAAATCAGGGATGCCTTTGTTGCTGTTCTCCCAAAGCCTCACTTCTCTGGAGTTCTTTCATTCCCCATATTCTAACCTTGATTCATAGCAGAGAGCCCTTTCAGGAGGTCTGAGTGAGGGGTCATGAGGCTCTGTGGCCCCAGCTCCTGCATATACACACTCCTTCTTCTGGTTAAGGCCTTGGATTTAATAGTGAGGCCTGTAGCCAACAAGGGGGTACAGCTGTCCCCTTCAGCGAGATCAAAAGGTGGCTGGACCCCTCGGGGCAGGAAGATGAGTGGACATCAGAAAAGTCCTTCCTGTCCCTTCACGATGATGCAGCTCAAAAATTCCCAAAGAGGCTGCTAAATCATCCAGGACACATAAAAGAGACACTCGGCCCCCCTCTGAGCCCTCCGATGAATAGCTACCCCTTCAACAGGGAATGCATCAGGACATCATTTTGACTAAATGGACCCCAAAGCCAGCCCAGGAGAAAGGCCAATGCAAAAGTCTACTCTTGACTCTCAGCCTATGCCCAGCTGCATTGTCCAGGCAAGCTCCCAGGTGAGCTGCAACCAACGTGGGGGGTGGTAGCAAGGAGATGGGGCCAGAGCAGCAGAGTCGCGGCCAAATCAGGCGAGGGTGGGTGACAGCAGCAGAGTAAGCTCCCTCCTTTGTTCCCACAGGTTGTTGGAGAAAAATGGAATCCCACCCTCCTTCCAGGTGGGTGGTGGGCGGAGCTGTCTGTGTGTTGCTCAGCCCCAGTGCAAGGTGCCTGGACCTCTCTTCCAGCAGCTGCGGGCCTGGGAGTCCCCGCAAGCACCTGCCACGTTGTCGGCTGACTCCTCCCACAATTCCAGGGAGGAGAAACCTCCTTGTCCTTGTGGCCCTCCTTCGTGAGTTTTGATTATTTGCTGATGACATGGTGATGTAGGCAGTTGGAAGTTACAGAAAAGAATTAGGAGGCCGGAAAGCATCGCCCGTGCAGGCTCCCACCATCCCGTGGTGACGACTATTAAAGCAGGAGCGTGTTCTCAGCTGGCCTGTCTTGTTGCACACTGTCCTGCACAGTTGCCGTCCCACACCTCAGAATGGTAGCTGCCGTTTTCTTGTCTGCTTTTCCCCCTTAAGGAGCGTTTTGCCCCATGGCTTTAAGGCTCTGTTACCATAATTGCAAGTAGAGGCATCGTCTTCTGCCTCCTACATGCACTGACATTTGTATAACTTTCAAAATGCATAATACCGCAGTGCCAGACCCTTGTATGACATTTAGTACTGAAAGTTAAATCAATCCTAGGTGATTAGTGTCTGAGGGCTTATCATATGCCATGTACTAGTCTAAGTGCTTCACATGTCTTAAATCATTTAATCATTCAATCTACAAAGCCCCTGCTATTATTTTCCCCAAAGGATAGACTGGGGCCCAGAAGGAAAGAATGACTTGCTGAGAGGAACACGGGTAGCCAGTGGCAAAGCCAGGCTTCGATCCCAGGCTTTGGGATCTGTACTCTTAGCCTGTGCTCTTAGCAACTGAAAAATGGCCCATCTTAGAACTAAATGCAATCATCAAGTCAGTTTACAATCTAATATGCAATATTCAATACTACCTTCTAGTCAAGAGAAGTATCCTCAGGATCCTATACACATTCTGTCACTGGCTTACCCTCTAAACTCTAACACCATTTACCAGCAATGGGAAACACTTCTCCTAGCAATGTTGAGAATGTTACAGGAAAGAAGATAGAGAAAAAACATTTCTGCTTCCCTGAAATTATGCCAGTTCTCTAGCAACCTAAAACATATTTCAGAGAGAAATCGCCCATCCAGAGAATAATTGTGATGTTACCATGCCATGGAAAAAATTACCAGCTGGGTAGTGAGCCTTGATATAGCATTTTAAACAGCTTTCTCCCAACAGATGTAGAGGGTGGTCTTTCCAGGACCCAAGTGCTCTTCAGGTCCCTTAGGTCCCTTTCTTTTCTTCTCTGCATCTCAAAAACCTCCCCATTTGCTCATCCAGACTGCCTGAGTTTCAGCTCTCTCCCTCTCTGGTCCCCGCATTCCCATCACTGAAGTACTGATGTGGGTGTGGGCTTTGGTCAAGGTCAAAGCCTCCCTCTGCTCTTTTGAGCAGCGCTCCCCACAATAGCGACGGTCAGCTTGCCTAGCAAAATTCCTCACAGTGCATTCCCAGAAGTCCTGATCCCCCTGGCATCTCTCAGTGCTTCTCCGACCCTGCCGGGGTTCCAGAGCTTGTTCTGCCTTGCTAACGAGAGGAGTGGACTTTATTTCCTCCTCACCAGTTTCTGGCTGAATCTGCTTTTTCTGCCCCACATCCACCCCCCTACTTGCAGCAGAAGACTGGCCCTGGAGATGAGTCTGAACCTCATCTGCTGCTCTGAACGAGGCCCAGGCTTGTACTGTCAGAGGCCAAGGGCAAGCCAAGACACCCTTCTCCTTTCTCTTGCTGTCTGCACGTCTGCTTGTCCTTCCATTTCCCATGCTGTCCGCAGGAAGGGACTCCCTCTCCTCCCACGAGCCCTGTTCCAGATCCTCAGCTGAGCCTGAGGCCTCCTCCAGTGTACTCTCATAAGGAGTCTTAGCTGACACATTATCCACCTCACCCTCCGGACCCTGGCTTGGATGCCCCCCATCAACTCCCTCTTCAGCAAGTGATTCATTCCTTGCCAAAGCTGACTGTGCCTGAGCTAGGTCTGTATACGATGCCCAAGCGTGTACTGTCAGAGGCCAAGGGCTAGCCATGATCTTCTTGTTCTTTTTATTTCTCCCTTTCCGGCTCTTTTTCTGCCTTGGATTTAACCCTTCGTCTGCTGCCAGGGGTACCACAAGGGAGGGCTGGACTGCACTTGCTGCTGGCCATATGGCATCAGCAAGTTTCTCCTGAGGCTCAGCGAGAGTCGATGTGTTCTCACTCCCCTCATTCTCACCTTGCTCCTTGTCTTCACCTACTTCGCTGTCTCTGGGAACAGCAGATGCCAAAGCCCCCAGGACACGAGACCGGCCCAGAACTGGGGCTGCTGAGGATGCCCGAGTCTGGAGAGTCAGAGGCCAGGGGAGATACACAATCTTAGTTTGCTTTCTATTCCTCCTTTTCCGGCTGCCTTTCCTCCCTGCATTTCCCGAGGTGTTAGGCACCTGCACTGTAGCATCAACCGGATCCGCCTCTGGGCACTGGCCATGGGCCTTAGCACTCAGATTCAAAATAAGAACAGACATATTTTCCATCTCCTCATTCTCTCCTGGCCCCAGGCTTTCCTGCCCCACATTCACTCCACTACTTGCGCCCTCAAGTGGAGTTTGAACGTCAGGTGGGGCTGTTGCTGGTCCTGCTGCTGTGCCTGGGTCCCTCTTGCTTGTCGGGGTCACCGGAGCCTCTATGTGAGTTAAAGTGTCCTTTTCCATGTTTCTTCCCCTCTTCCAAATTTTCCGTGCTTTCGTTTTGGGATCAGGTGATGTGTTTACCTGGAGCAGAGAGAGCAGAAGTAATCCACAAGGCACATGTAAGTTTAGTCAAAGCTAGCCAAAAGTCCCTTTTTGAAGAAGGGTATTGGGCATCAGGGCTGGGGGCTGAAACTGACATAAGACCCCAAGGATACCTGAAACAATTTAGGGACAATGCAGGTCGAGGAGGCCGTGGACAAAGCAGGGATGTCAGATGTCTGTTCTCATTAGCATCTGGCTCACTGATCTATGGCTCCTCATATGGAGATGTAGGATGTCCCCAAAATACTGAAGGATGACCCAATTCTTGGTCTTCAGCAGCCTTCTGGATCAGCACTGTCTTTTATGGAGCAGAGGACAACTCTGGCGAGACAACAACAATGACAATGCCAACAACAACACAAAGAGATTTGGATAAATATCACCATTTGCACCTAAGGGATATAGAGACATCTGTTAATGGTCAGGTATGGAATTCAGTATTGTTGTTACCTTTTAGTGCTTCGGACAGCCTCAGGAGACTGAACTGTAGGTGAAAAGATTGTACTTGATCCTATAAAAGCAGAGAAAGAAAGCATCATCAAAGTCAGTCTGGCCAGGATTCCCTGGGGCGCTGGTCTGAGCAGACTCTTACCGGAATATCCTAGGAATGCTTTATTGAGGTTTCTCCACAAGGTCTGTCTTTTTGGTCCCACGCAGAGGAGCTGGTTCCTGTGTCAGTGACCCAGAGAGTCTACCTAACTTGGGAACACAGCCTCTTTATCAATCGATGAAGAGATTCTGTTCTGTTCAATACGGCATTAGCATTTAGACCTTCTTTCACCAATTTCTGATTCTTCCTCAGTTGAGAGTCTAGATCTGGGCTGAGGGCATCATTCCATTAGCCCATCCAACCCATTCGGCAGGCATTGTAGATAAGCAGAACTACGGAGAGAATAACTACTTCTCCAGGTCGTAAACTCTCCAGTCCTGCCACAGATTCTGGTCCCCTTCTCAGCTCTCTACTGTACTATATATATGTGCAACATAATCTTGGAATGGGCTAATTATTTACATAATATCCTTTCTCTCTGAGCAAACATTTTTTGTTGACCTTTTGATCAAAAAAGGAGAAAAAAAGAATAAATGAAGGAGGGCTCAAACTCCCCTTCTCTAGTTATGACTGACACAGAGAGCTCAATGAGGTCCTTGTGCTTTCCTTTGATAAGAAAGTATAACCACACAAAAGAGCAACGCAAGGACTGGCATTGACCTAGTAGGGTCAGAAATGGAAAACTTGTTTTTTTTTTTTAAATCTGGAACTTGTTTTTATCTAGAACAGGGGATGCTGTAGTGCCTTTGTGAATGCAGTGTGCCCAGGGGGGATGAGGGAGGGCCCTCTGGACCTTCTCTTGGGGGGCCACAAAGGACCTAGAATTATTTTTGCATGGATGATGTTCTCACCCAAACCTCCTTTAAGCACCCCCATGTTAAGACTGTAGAAAGAGGAATCACAGAGCCAAAAATGACATACACTGATTAGCCAGCATGGTTTCTATTTTTTCAACATTTTTCCTGATGCAGCGGTCAGCCTTCTCACTGCTTGGTACATAGGTAAAAGGAGTTGCAATGCCAAGGCCAGCTCAATGCATGACAAATTCAGAGGTTATCACTAGATGAGAGCCAGCTGGCTGGCTGCCAGGAGGCCACCGTAGGTGAAATTTACCTTGTTCAACTGCTGTAGAGTCCAAGGTCGGTCCCCCGCACTGCGAGGAGGTCTGTAGCCCAGTGGTGGGTATACAGTAATCAAAAACACAGAGCCAGGTCTCTGTCTTTATCTCGATCGTCTCTCACCATAACCATATTCACGTTCCTATGTTTCTATCTACGTAAGATACCCTACCCCCCGGACTATACCGGGATGCTGACTGCCTCTTTGAGATTCCTTAGATTTCCCTCTGGTGTGTTTACCCTTTTGTTCATACAGATCCACTCACTTACTCAACATGCATTTAATGCCACTGCGATGTGCCAAGAGTATATACTTAGGCTTCGGGTTACTTAATTACTGTCACATTTCATTTTGGTTTCTCTGAGGTGACCTACCTTCACTGGACTTCTGCATGTTTCCAAACTTCAAGTCACCTCTTTGCAGACACTCTCTTGGTTGACTCTCATGGACAGCTAATGATGGTCCTCCTGTGCAGATTTTACTAGCTTATCCAAAGCCAACCTAATTATTTATCCTTTCTCCAGCTTATTGAGCCCTTCACACTCTTTGCCCCCTCACTTCCGCCCCCCTTACTGGCAATAAACCTCTCTGGCTTCTGGATAGGAAGAGAGTAACTCCTGATTCCAGTCCCATACGTCTGCATTGTACTATTACCGCTTTCATTCGAGCTTTCCAGATAAAGAGGAACAACTGTTTGAGGCCCTTTCATTTGTGGGTTACATGAGAGCCTGCATTTACATGTGTCGTGGTATTGGAAATATCTCATATCCCTCCTTCGACAAGTGGGAACCTATCCCTCCTTTGATAGGAAGGGCCTACCAAGCAGGGTCCTGTGAGGGGAAAGATTTCAGGTTGTGTCCTGATAGGGTTGGGAGTCCAGGGAAACAGCTCGTTTCATTTAGGATTCTTTCATTGCAAGTGACCAAACATAAATACGTAAAAAGACCCAAGTTGGCTTAAACAAAACAGGCAATCCGTAATTCACTGTAAGCTTAAATGGGAGAGGTAGAGCCAATTCATGGCTTAATGCAGACTGCAGATTGTTTTAGTGGAAGCCATCAGAGGTAATTCCTGGGGGTTGGTTTCCATTTTCCAACTCTTAGAAGAAACGCCTGGTACCTTCTGTCCTGCCGTGCCTAATCCAACAGAGGCATTCCCTTCCCTGGTAGAGCAGCAGGGGTCCCTAAGTTGAGTCTTTTTGGTACTAGCTGGCCTGATATAGGTTATGTGTCCATTGCTGAAACAATTGCAAATGCAATGTCCAAATCCCGGGTTTCTTTGAATTCAACAAGGAAGCTGGAAAATAAGAATGAAAAAGTACAAATCAGAGATGGTCAAGAGGACAGGGAAGGTCAGGAGTGAGGCATGGGAAAGTGAAAAAAAGCCTAAAGCAATTCCTGAGTAGGAATTTAGATGTCTTAAAAAAGAAAAACACCTTTTTGATATATAATTCACATACCATAAAATCCGCACTTTATTCTTTAAAAAGATTTGTTTGTTTTAGAGAGAGAGAGTGTATGAGCTGAGGGAGGGATAGAGGGAGAGGGAAAGAAATCCTCTAGCAGAAATCCTCAAATCTGCCCCTCTGAGTGCAGAGCCTGATGCAGGGCCCAATCCCAGGACCCCTGAGATCATGACCTGAGCCAAAATCAAGAGTCAGATGCTTAACCCACTGAGCCATCCAGTTGCCCCAGTATTTCGTTCCTTCTTATGGTCAATTAATATTCCATGATATGGATATATCACATTTTGCTTATCCTTCCATCAGTTGACAAATATTTGGGTTATTTCAATGTTTGGCTGTTATGAATAATGCTGCTGTAAACATTCATGCACAGGTTTTTGGGTGGGCTTGTGTTTCCAATGCTGTTGGGTATATACTTAGGAGTAGAAATGCTCGGTTATGTAGTAACTTTATGTTTAACCATTTGATTAACTGCCAGACTGTTTTCTATCGGGGCTGCATCATTTTACATTCCCACCAGCAATACACAAGGGTTCCAATTTCTCCATATCTTTACCAGTACTTGTTACTGTCTTTCTGATTAATACCATCTTTGTGTGTGTGAAGTGGTAGCTCACTGTGGTTTTGATTTGCATTTCCCTAAAGACTAATGATGTTAAACATCTTTGTATATGTTTATTGGTCATTTCCATATCTTCTTAAGAGAAACATCTACTCAAATCCTCTGCCAATTTTTGAATTGTGTTATTTATCTTTTCATTATTGAATTGTAAGAGTTCATTATGTATTCTGGATCTAAGTGATTTATGAGATATATGACTTGCAAATATTTTTCTCCCACACTGTGGATTATCTTTTCACTCTCTTAACATTGTCCTTTTTAAAAAGATTTTATTTATTCATTTGAGAGAGAGAGTGCAAGAGCAGGGGGAAAGGCAGAGGGAGAGGGACAAGAAGACTCCCTGCTGAGTGTGGAGTCCCACGTGGGGCTGGATCCCAGGACCCTGAGACTGACCTGAGCCGAAATCAAGAGCCTCGGACACTCAACTGACTGAGCCACCCAGGCACCCAAAAATTGTCCTTTGCAGCACAAATATTTTTAGCACTGATCCCTCTTTGTCTGTTTTTCTTTTGTTTGTGTTTTGGCTGCCATATCTAAGGAGATTGCCTAATCCAAGTTTAAGAAAGTTTTTCCCTGTTTTCTTCTCATAGTTTTATAATCTTAGCTCTTACATTTAGGTCTTTAATCCATTTTGAGTAAATGGTTGTATATGGTATGTGGTAGGGGGCTTAACTTCATTTTTTTTGCATGTGGACTTTCCATTGTCCCAGCACCATCCATTGAAAAGACTAGTCTTGGGGCAACTGGGTGGCTTGGTGGGTTAAAGCCTCTACCTTTGGCTCAGGTCATGATCTCGGGGTCTTGGGATAGAGGCCCGCATCGGGCTCTCTGCTCAGCAGGGAGCCTGCTTCCCCCGCCCCCCCGCCTGCCTCTCTGCCTTCTTGTGATCTCTGTCTGTCAAATAAATAAATAAATAATATTTTAAAAAAAGAAAAGACTATACTTTCTGCAACAATTTATCTTGTCACCCCTATATCAGCTTTTAAAGCAATTATTATCCTTGATGTATTTTAAACACTGGAAAAGGTTAAGTATAGATATTAATAAAGTCATGTGACAAGTTTGAAAACAGATACAACATACTTCATGCATTCCCTTCAAAGTAGTCATTTTGGGAGTGTCACTGAGATATGGGGAATAGAGGTGAAAAATCAAGGTAAAGTCTTACCTATGTGGCTAGCAAACTGACCTTAGCTGGTATTTCCAAAGAGAGAACTCAAGGCAGCTAGAGTGTCAACTGAATGAGCATATTGCCCTCTAAGATGACTACTTTAAATAAAGCATTGATTTGCCTGGGTGGCTAAGCATCTGACCTCAGCTCAGGTCATGATCTCAGGGTCCTAAGATCCAACCCTGCATCTAACCCTGCATTGGGGCTCTGTACTCGTTGGGGAATCTGCTTGTCTTTCCCCCTTTGCTCCTTCCCCCACTTGTGCTCACTCTCTCTTCTCTTTCTCTTTCACATAAATAAATAAAATCTTAAGAAAACACCGATTCAGAAGAATCCACTTTGTTCTCAAAACAGAACAAAATTGCTCACTTGAGATAATATAGCCCAATAGTTAAGAGTATGGACTTTGGAGTCAGCAACTCTTGGTTTGAATTCAGTTTCTGCCTCTTACTAATTGTATAAATTACTTAGATTTCTGATCCTCACTTTCCTCATCTGTAGTATAGGATAGTAGTAGTAACAATCTCATTTTTTTAAAATTTTGTTTTGATATTAATTCAAACTTACAAGTGTTTATATTTTATCCAATCTACTTCATTTATTTTATCATTCTGTGTATGTTTTGGGGTGGGTATTTTTGTTCTGAACCATTTGGGAGCAAGTTGGAGATATCATTCCCCTTTAACCCTAAATACTTCAGTGTGTATTTTCTAAGAACAAGGCCATTCTTTTATAAGCACAGTACATTTATCTAAGCCAAGAAATTTCAAGTTGATACAATACTGTCATCTAATCTATAGTACATATTTGAATTTGTTATTTTTATGAATATTGTCCTTTGTAGTGATTTTTCCCAGTTCAGAACCCAAAATGAGATTATACATTGAATTCAGTTGTCATGCTTTGTTAATCTCCTCCAATCTGTAATAGTTCCTCAGTCTTTATTTGTGGCTTATGACATCAATATATCTGAAAAGTGCTGCTCAGTTATTTCACAAAACATTTGTCTGTTTCCTTTTGTGATTAAATTGAGGTTGCATACTGCGGGCAAAGATACTACTGAGATGATGCACTGAGAAGGATACATCTTCCTTTTGTAAGTTACTAGTCATTTATAGGGAGCTATCAATTGGATCAAATGAGATGATAAACATCAAACATGGGGCACAATGCCTGGCATGGTATATATAAGTATACAAAAAATGTTAGGTACCATATTTATTATTTCTATTATGATTCTACTGTTATTATTTCTACAATTGTAACATTGTTATTGTTGGTGAAAAATATTTTAAGACCTGGACCTGGTATTCTCCATCTTCCATGATCTGAAAGAAGTCAGGAATATAGAACATTATAAGTTAAAGAAATGTTAGGTTCAAGTGCCAGTAGCATGTTGAATAAGACAACCTCTGTGACCATCTGGCTTCGGGAGCTTAGAAATACTGGCTGATTACAGGACTCTTGAGAAGGCTATTGATGCAATTTAATTAATTTTACACCCTCACTTCAGGTCATCTCACTATGTTGTATTCCTAGAAATCACATCATAGAAGGATCATTATAAAGTAGGTTAGTGGGTTCCTATAAGAGCAACATCATAATTAAATGATATGTTCTTGATTAAGCTTCAACTTAGTTGTAGTTAAAATGGGCAAAGCAAATATGGAACTACTATACATTTAACCC
Organism: Taxidea taxus jeffersonii; assembly: GCA_003697995.1. Taxonomy (NCBI): domain Eukaryota; kingdom Metazoa; phylum Chordata; class Mammalia; order Carnivora; family Mustelidae; genus Taxidea; species Taxidea taxus. Next base: position 41,357 of record ML096718.1, on the reverse strand, counting down.
TAACTGTTTTTATGTCAAAACACTTTTGTAAAAAAAAAAAATCAAAGCTATGCCCATGTAGTAACAGACCAAACAGTACCAAAGCTCTCATGAGGAGAAGCAAGTTTCCTGCTTCACCCCTCCCCAGCCCAGGTCCACATGCCAGATACAACCTCGTAACAGTTTGATTTTAGGTTTTCTTTTGGTTATGTCGTTAAGTCTAGATTGGAGATTGCACACTGAAGGCCAGAGCGTTCTATTATGCCCAAAAGTGCATTGTGTCTAGCTCGCATACTGTTTTCCATTCTCCTCTAAAGAGTTGTTAACATTTTAAAGTGGGAAGATTTCATGTAAAGCCAAATGTCCAGCCTTTCTTGAAAAATTGGAACATCCGAACTGCCATCCTGCACCCTGAGCTGAATATCTGCTTCCCTCTTTATTCAGGGTAGGCACTCTGTAGTTTCCTGTGGTCCCCACTAAATCAGCTTCATGCCTCTGCTACCTGCCTGACCTTTTCAGGCAACCTAGGCTTTATCTCTTTGTTACTAAAAATGAAGTTCTGTATCTGCAGCTAGGGCATCACCTGGACCTTCTTAGAAATGCAGAGTCTTGGGCCCCATCTCAGACCTGCTGAATCAGAACTTGCATTTTAACAAGACCCACGGGTGATTTGTATGCACATGGAAGCTTGAGAAGCCCTGGAATAGAGAATGTACCTGACCCATTTTCTTGACATATCAGTTTTAGACCATCTCTCCCACACAGTATAAGAGAGGAGGAAGTAGAGTTGCAAGCTTTTCATTGATGTACATCTTCAGCTTTACTAGATATCATTAAATTATGCTTCAAAGTAGTTTTGCAAATTGTCACTGCCATCAGTGGAATGCGAAGTTCCATTTCCCCATATTGCCCCTACCACTTGATACTGTGGGTTTTAAAATTTTTTAGTCATTTTGATCTGTGTTAAATGGTATCTTGTTGCTTTAACTTTCATTTCCTTGGTGCCTAATGCAGATGAGCATCTTTTCACATGCTTATTGTCTATTTAGGTTTCCAGTTCTGTGAATCACCTCTTTATCAGTCTTTCCTCCACCCCCATTTGTGGTTTCCTTTTTTAGTTATTTACTTACTTCTCTTATACGTATTACATATTCTGGATACAAATCCTTTCTTATATGCATTCACAATTCACTGGGCAGTGAGATATCTGTCAGTCTGTGAATTGTCTGTCCATATTCTGATGTATTTTGTTTTATAAGTTTTAAAATATAATTAGTTAAAAGGTATCAAAGATTTCTTTTTGTTTTGGGCTTTTTGCGTTTGGTTTTAGGAATCCTTCTTTACCTTGAGATCATAAAGGTATCTTCCTTTAGAATTTACTAAACTTTTAAAAAATATTTTATTTATTTATTTGAGAGAGAGAGCTTGACAGAGAGAGCACAAGTTAGGGGAGAGGATGGGCAGAGGGAGAGTGTGGGGAGGGGAAAATGGGGGAAGAAGCAGACTCTCCAAGGAGCAGAGAGCTTGACCCTGACACAGGGCAGGATCCCAGGACCCCAAGATCATGACCTGAGCCAAAGCCAAACACTTAACTGACTGAGCCACCCAGGCGCCCTGAAGTTTTGGTTTTCATACACAGTTCTTTAATATATCTGAAGTTTGTTTTACAACCTGATGGTTTCCAGAGAGGAGGTAGGTGGGGGAATGGGTGACATAGATGAAGAGTCAAGTGTACAATTATCATGATGAGCACAGAGTCATGTATAAAATTGTGGAATCACTATATTGTACACCAGAAACTAATATAACACTGGAATTAAATTAAATATATACTGGAATTAAAGTAAAAATAAAAGAAAATTTGTTGTGTGAATTGTACAAGTTAAGATTATTTCAGGCTTAAGGGGGCACCTGGGTGGCTCAGTGGGTTAAAGCCTCTGCCTTCAGCTCAGGTCATGATCCCAGGGTCCTGGGATCAAGCCCTGCATTGGACTCTCTGCTCAGCAGGGAGCCTGCTTGCTCCTCTCTCTGCCTGCTTCTCTGCCTACTTGTGATCTCTGTTTGTCAAATCTTTATTTTTAAATAAAGAGATGCAATGGGGGTGGAGGTTAAGGTGGTAGGAAAAGAATAAATGAAACAAGATGGGATCCGGAGGGAGACAAACCAAAAGAGACTCTTAATGTCATTAAACAAACTGAGGGGGGGGGGGGGGAGAGGTGTTGGGAGAGGCTGGTGGGGTTACATTATATGTTTAAATTAAAAAAAATAAAATAAAATAAAAATTTTTTAAAAAAGGAGTACATTTGCCCTGATGAGCACTGGGTGCTGTATGGAATTGCTGAATCACTATACTGTACACCTGAAACTAATATTGCACTGTATTTTAACTATACTGGAATTAAATTTTTTAAAAAATGTATTTATTTATTTTTTTAATATTTTATTTATTTATTTATTTATTTTAGAGAGAGAGAGAGAGAAAGCACGAGCTCAGGCAGACAGAGTGGGAGATAGAAGCAGACGGAGAAGCAGGCTCCCTGCCGAGCAAGGAGCCCAATGTGGAACTCCATCCCAGGACGCTGGGATCATGACCTGAGCAGAAGGCAGCCGCTTAACGAACTGAGCCACCCAGGTGTCCCAAATTTTTTAAAAAATTTAGAAAAAAAAGATTACTTCAGGCTTTTCTGTCATCCCACATTGGAATTATTATTATAACTGCACTGAATTTATTGACTCATTTTGGGGAACATTAACATCTTTATAATATTAAGCCTTTTCTTCCATAAACACAGTGTATTCTCCCATTTATTTAAGTCCTCCTTTATTTACTTTACTCATGTTTTGTCATTTTCTCCATAAAGATCCTACATATTTTTTCTTTCTATAACTTCTAATTTATTGTTTCATTTCTAATTTTGCTAATGTTGAGCTTATATCTGGGATTTGTCAAGCTCTCTTTTGTTTGTCTGTAGGTGTCTTAGATTGTCTATGTGGCTAATTGTATTATCTCCTAATAAGAGGGTATCAACCCTTCTAATTTATGTATTTTATCTTCACTTGTCTTTTTAAAAAGATTTTATTTATTTATTTGACAGAGAGAGAGATCACAAGTAAGCAGAGCAGCAGGCAGAGAGAGTGGGGGAAGCAGGCTCCCTGCTGAGCAGAGAGCCTGATGTGGGGCTCGATCCCAGGACCCTGAGATCATGACCGGAGCTGAAGGTAGAGGCTTAACCCACTGAGCCACCCAGGTGCCCCCTTTGCTTGTCTTTAAAAAAAAATATTTTATTTTTAAGTAATCTCTAAACTGCTGAAACTTGGGGCTGAAAATTATAACCCCACAATCAAGAGTCACATGTTTCACCACCTAAGCCGACCAAGTGCCCCTGCTTGTCTGAATTGTAGTTTTTGTAGTAATTACAGTAATTAATTGTAGTACTCATAGTCACCTTAGTTCCACCTTAACTTCCACCTTAACTTTTAGCACCATGTGTAATAGAAGCAATCGTAGTGGGTATCCTTGCCTTGTTTTTTTTTTTTTTAAAGATTTTTAGAAAAGTTTTATCAATTTGAGAGAGAGAGAGTGAGTGTGTGATGGGGGGAGGAGTAGAGGGAGAGAGAGAGGGAGAAAGAGAATCTCAACCTGACTCTCCACGTTGAGCGCAGAGCCCTATGCTGGGCTGATCTTACCACCTTGAGATCATGATGTGGGGCGACATCAAGAGTTAGACACTGAGCCATCCAGGTGCCCCAAGATTTTGTTTTTAAATAATCTCTACACTCAACGTGGGGCTCAAACTTCCAACCCCAAGATGAGGAGTCATATGCCCCACAGATGGAGCCAGCCAGGTGCCCCCTGTTTTTTATTTTAATGAGAAGACCTCTATAGTTTCACCATTAAGTATGATATTTTCTCAGATTTTGAATTTATATCCTGTATCATGTTAAATAAAGGTTCATTTCTATTCTTAGTTTGCCAAAAAAGGTTTTTTTAAAAAATCATGAATAAGCATTAAAATTTATTAAATATTTTTCTGTATATACTGAAATGATTATGATTTCCCTCTTTATCTGTTGGTATGGTGATTAAGCTGCTAGATTTTTTTAAAGTATTAAAACCTTACTTTCTTGGAATGAACCCTACTTGCTCATGAGTTTCTGTTACTAACTCTGCTGAAATAGACTTGCCAAAATTCTATTTTGGATTTTGACATTTATATTTGGGTATTTGGTCTATCATTTTTCTTGTAGTGTTCTTTCTTGGTTTGGGTATCAAGACTGTAATAGGTTCATAAGATGAGTTTTGCAATGTTTCCATCTTAAACAGTTATAAAATCCACACCTAAAATATTTGGGGGCTGTGGTACATTTGGTGGGAAGCATTTTAGTTGTGATTTCAATGATTTAGTGGGTATTAGTTTATTTCACTATTTACTCTTAGGTTTATTGTGATCATTTGTTTTTCTGTAAAAGAGACCATTCATCTGTCTTCATATTTATTTGCACAAACTTATTCATATTTGTTCCTTTGTGCTTTAAAATTATGACAGCTTATGCCTCTGTATCTATTACACATATTTTTACACAAAAATGGGACAACCTTGAACTTTACAGCCTCAACACTTGAAGTCTGGAGACAACGCAGCCATCCCTTCAAATCTCTGAGAGAAAATGATTTTCTTCCTATAATTATACACCTGGGGAGGTTAGACTCAAGTCCCTTTCAGTAATGTAAGGATATGAAAGGACTTAAAACGTTTGCCTCCCATTCACCCTCTGATTTGAAGCTACTAGAGATTTTTTTCCCCAGCAAAATGAGGTAGTAAAACAAGAAGACAGGGGCCCCATAAACAATGGAGCCAAAACTGTAAGGGGGTGAAGGGAAGTCATGAAATGACACCTGTCAGCAGGCCTAGGGATCAATCAGTTCAGTTCAGAGCAGGCAAATGAGGAGAAAGACAGCTCTGAGAAGGAGGTTTGCAACAAATGAAATGGAATTGTTATATTATCTAAAACACATACGGGATCAGAAAAAAATTTTGGCAGACATTGGACTGATTTGATGAAGAATTTTGGTAGGTATAGAGAACCTAAGGAAATGAAAAGCAGAAAAATTTTAGGATCTCTTGGAAAAACAAAAGAGACAAAAAGGGAAACATAATCATAGAATCTATTTGCTTCAACAATGAAAGATATTTATGTTACCGTCATCATTTAAATACTGATCACTGATTTAATGAATGAGTTGAGTGGATGGGAGATATGCTCATGCATCAAAATAGGAAACAACAGATAATGCAAAAATATGATTATGAAAAAATAAGATAATACAAAATAAGAGAATGTAAAAATAGAAAAAAATAAGATAATGCAAAAAAAATAAGATAAGAATTAGAATTGAGACACAGGTTATGCTTCCCTCATAGCAAGTTTATTGTGATGGTGACAATGAGACCTGGAACATTTTCTTCTAGGTTCATGGAGTAAAGTGGATGACAAGATGTTTCAGTATTAGAAATAACTGAAGAATAATAATTTTAGGTCATTTGCCAAAATAGCCATCAATGTCCTTCCCACAGTTTGACTTCTAGGGCCCTAAAGTAAAGAAATTGGATCCCAGAGATTACAGGTGGGGAAATTTTGAAGTATGTCCATATTCAAGGGGAGATCAAAGAAGCCCATCCGAAAGAACTCTGGACTGATTGACAATGACAACTGTGGATTAAACAAAAAGTTCTTTATACAAGGGCTATTTTGAAGATTATGATTCTGACTTTAGAGGAACTAAAGTCAGTTGGCAATGGAAGGAATCACATGTAAAATTCCTTAAATAAAATTTTATTGACATTAAAAAAAGAAGTAGCAGTATAAACTTACAGATTACATATAGAAATGTGTACGTAAATATCAGAAGAGCCTAGTTGAACATATTGAGAGAGGTTGTCCCTGAGAACAGTGACTGGAGGATGAGGAAGGGAAAGAGATTACTTTTCATTTTAAATCTTTGAGCACTATTCTAGTTTTTAGATTTGTTTTATATCAGTACAGACTCAGGGATTCCTATTTTGCCCTTGGGTTTCAAATCTCTTACTTTCATTTATTGTTTTAAATACAATTTTAACATTGAGAGAATTTTAGACTTACATGTAATTTGAAGAAATAATACAGAAAGATCTCTTGCAACCTCTACCCAATTTCCCCCCACAGTAACATCCTACAAAATTGTAGCACACTATCACAACAAGGATATCAACATTGATACATTTCCATTACCCTCATGTTGCCATTTTATTGCTATACTCACTTTCTTCCTGTCTCTAACCCACTCTTTAACCTCGGGCAACCACAAAACTGTTCTCTATTTCTCCAATTTTTTTAGAGGTTGGAGAGGAGCAGAGGGAGAGGCAGAGAGGGAATCTTAAGCAGCCTCCATGCTCAGTGCAGGAGCCAGGCACAGCACAGAGCTCAATGCAGGGCTCCATCTCATGACCCTGAGATCATGACCTGAGCCAAAATTAAGAGTCAGACGCTTAACCAACTAAACCACACAGGCATCCCTTCCTTTTCTACAATTTTTTTTCAATTCAAGAATGATACATAAATGAAATCATACAATATGTAATCTTTGGGATTAGCTTTTGTCATTCAGCATGATTCTCTACAGATTCATCTGTTTTTTTGTATGTGTTGATAGTTCATTCTCTGTTATTCCAGAGTAGTGTCCCATAATGGGTGTGTACCACCAATTGTTTAACAATTCCCCTGTTGAAGGGCACCTGCATTGTTTCCACTTCTGACTTACTTATTATAAGTAAGGCTGCCATATGCATTCATCTATACATTTTGTGTGAACGTAAGTCTTTGTTTATCTGGAATAAATGCCTAGCAGTACAATTGCTGGGTCATATGGTAGTTATATAGTTATTTTTTTATATATATTTTATTTATTTATTTGACAGAGAGAGAGGGAGATCATAAGTAAGCAGAGAGGCAGGCAGAGGGAGAAGGAGAAGCAGGCTCCCCGCAAAGCAGAGAGCCCGATGTGGGGCTCGATCCTAGGACCCTGAGATCATGACACAAGCTGAAAGCAGAGGCCTAATCCACTGAGCCACCCAGGTGCCTCACATAGTTAGTTTTATAACAAATTGCCAAACTGTCTTCCAGAGTGGTTTTACCACTTGATGTTCCCACCAACAATGTATGAGTGATCCAGTTTTTCTACTTCCTTAGAGCATTTGATGTTGTTATTTTTTTATTTTAACTGTTTTGACACGTACATGATGGTATCTCATTTTTATTTTTATTTGCATTTCTTTAATGGCTAAAGATGTTAAACATCTTCTCATGTGCTAATTTATCGTCTGCATATCCTGTTTGGTGAAATGTCTGTTCATGACTTTTGCCCATTTTCAGTTTGGATTGCTTATTTCCATACAGTTTAGTTTTTTTAAAAATATTTTATTTATTTATTTGACAGAGAGATCACAAGTAGGCAGAGAGGCAGGCAGAGAGAGAGGGAGAAGCAGGCTCCCTGCTGTGCAGAAAGCCTGATGCGGGACTCAATCCCAGGAACCTGAGATCATGACCTGAGCTGAAGGCAGAGGCTTTAACCCACTGAGCCACCCTGGTGCCCCCATCCATACAGTTTAGTTTTGAGAGTTCTTTGTATATCTGAGATACTAGGGCCTTATCAAATATGTGGTTTGTGAATATTTTCTTCTACTCTGTAACTGGTCTTTCATCCTCTTCACGGGGCCTTTTGCAGAGCAGAAGTTTTGTTTTGATGAGGCCCAACCTAACAATTTTTATCTCTATGGATTATGCTTTTGGTAACAAGTCTAAGAACTCTTTGTCTAGCTCTAGATCACAAAGATTTTCTTCCTATGTTTACACTTTAGATTTAAATCTGTGATACCTTCTGTGTTAACTTTTGTATAAGGTGTGAGATTTAAGTTGAAGTTCATCTTGGGGGGGCAATGTCCAGTTGCTCTAGCACCATTTATTGAAAAGGCCATCTTTCCTCCATTGAATTGCTTTTGCACTTTTGTCAAAAATCAGTTGGGCATATTTTTGTTTCCTCTGTTCTGTTCTAATGATCTATGTGCCTATCCCTCCACAAATACCATAAAGTCTTTATTACTGTTGTCTGGTAGGCTGAATAATGGCCCCTCACAGATGTCCATATTCTAGCTTGTACTGTGTTATCTCGCATGGTAAAAGAACTTTGCAGATGTGATTAAAGATCTTGAGATGGGTAGATTATCCTGGATTATCCAGATGGGCCCAATATAATTATAATGGAGGCAGGAGAGTCACAGTCAGAGTGAGGAGATTTGATGATGGAGGCAGAGATGAGAATAAATGTCATTGGCAGGAAGAAGCCACAAGCCAATGAATGTAAGTAGCCTCTAGAAGCTGGAAAAGGCAAGGCAATGGATTCTTTCCTAGAGCCCCCTAAAGGAGCACAGCCTTTGCTGACACATTGACTTCAGCCTCGTGAGATTGATTTATGACTTCTGACCTTGAGAACTATAAAATAATAATATTGTGGGTTGCCTGGTTGACTCTGTTGTGAAGCATGTGACTCTGGATCTCAGGGTTGTGAGTTTGAGCCCCATGTTTGGTTGTAGAAATTACTTAAAAATAAAATCATTGACAATAGTAATAAATTTGTGTTGCTTAAAACCACTGAAGTGTGGTAATTTGTTCCAGCAGCAACAGGAAACTAATATAATAAATCTTGAAATTTCAATAGACCAATTCCTCCAGTTTTATTCCTGGTTTTTAAAATTGTTTTACTTATTCTATTTTTCTTTATTTAAGCTTTTTTTATTTAAACATATAATGTAACCCCACCACCCTCTCCCAACCCCCTCT
>ML096718.1:0-32404 GCA_003697995.1 Taxidea taxus jeffersonii | reverse complement strand
TAACCCCCTCAGTTTGTTTTATGACATTAAGAGTCTCTTTTGGTTTGTCTCCCTCCCGATCCCATCTTGTTTCATTTATTCTAGTTCCTGTGTCTTTTCATATACATTTTAGATTGATTTTTAGATTAATCTTGTCTGCATCTAACAACCACCCTTCCTGGGATTTTGATAAACATTTCATTAAACCTGTGTATCAATTTGGGGAGAACTGGTACCTTTATAGTCTTGAGTCTTCTAGTCTAGGAATACAGTATGTCTCTCTATTTATTTAGATTTTTTAAAAAATTCTTTTGAGACGCCTGGATGGCTCAGTCGGTTGAGCAGCCAACTCTTGATTTTGGCTCAGGTCATGATCTCAGGGTCCTGGGATGGTGCTCTGCATTGGTCTCCGAGCTCAGAAGGGAGTCTGAGGATTCTCATCCTCTCCCTCTGCCCATTCCCCTACATACTCCCTCTCAAATAAATAAATCTTTTAATTTTTTTTCTTTTATCAGCATTATGTAGTTTTTAGCATATATATCCTGTACATATTTTATTAGATTCACACTTTGGTTTTCTTTTCTTTGTGAGCTATTATAAATGGTATCATATTTTAAATTTTGGTGTCCATATGTTCATTGCTAGTATGTCAAAATACAATGAATTTTGGATGTTCACCTTATATGCTGTGACATTGCTGAACTCATTTATCACTTCTAGCAGATTTTGTAGATTCTTTGGGGTTTTCTATGTAGATGATCATGCCATCTACCTATATTAGCAATTGTATTTCTTCATTTATTTTTAAAAAAGATTTTATTTATTTATCTATTTTATAGAGAGAGAGTGTAAGCAAGGGGAGGAGCAGAGGTGGGGAGGAAGGGATGGTTAAGAATCCCAAGCAGACTCCTCCCCCAGCATGAATCCTGATGTGGGGCTTGATCTCATGACCCTGAGATCATGACCTGAGCTGAAACCAAGAGTTGGATGCTTAACTGGGCCACCCAGGTGCCCCTGTTTCTTCATTTTTAATATGTATGAGTATATTGTGTTTTCTAAAGGATTGCTCATTTCATCAAAGTTGCCAAATTTATGTGTGTAGAACTGTTTGTAGTATTCCCTTATTATCCCTTGGTGTCTGCAAAGTCTGTGGTAATATCCTCTGTTTCATTCCTGATACTGGTAATTTTTGTATTCTCTCTTTTTGCTTTGTCAGTTTTCCTAGAATTTTGTCAGTTTAATCAATCTTTTTGAAGAATTAGGTCTTTGTTTCACTGATTTTTCTTGGTTGTTCTTCTGTTTTTAATCTCACTGTTTTTTGCTCTTTAGTTCCATCTTTCTGATTGCTTAGTGCTTATTTTGCTTTTATTTTTCTAGATTCTTAAGGTGAGAGCTCAGATTATTGGTTTGAGACTTTGCTTCTTTTCAAAGGTAAGAATTTAGTGCTATAAATGTCTCAGGACTGCTTAGCCTATATTCTACAGATTTTGATATATTGTATTTTCATTTTCAATCAATTTCATATATATATATATTTAAATATTTTATTTATTTATTTGAGAGAGAGACAGTGAGAGAGAGCATGAGCGAGGAGAAGGTCAGAGGGAGAAGCAGACTCCCCGTGGAGCTGGGAGCCCGATGCGGGACGCGATCCCGGGACTCCAGGATCATGACCTGAGCTGAAGGCAGTCGCTTAACCAACTGAGCCAACCAGGCGCCCAAATTCATATATTTTTAAATTTCCTTTGAAACTTCCTTTTTGACTAGTAGATTGTTTAGAGGTGTGTTTTGTTTCCAAGGTTTGAAAATTTTCCTATTACTGATTTCTATTTCAGAAATAGAAATCACTGTGATTGAAGAGCACATTCTATATGATATTAATTTTTAAAAATTAAATTATAGTTGACATACAACATTGTATTAGTTTCAGGTGCACAACATAGTGATTTGACAATTCTTTATATTACAAAATGCTCACCATGACAAGTGTAGTTACCATCTGTCACCATACAAAATTATTAAAGTATTATTAACTATGTTTCATGTGCTGTATTTTTAGATTTGTTGATGTCTGTTTTATGGCTCAAGATATACTCTGTCTTGCGTATCTTCTACTGTGTTCTGTAGGTGCTTGAAAAGAATGTGTATTCTGCTGTTTTTGTGTGGAATGTTCTATAAATGTCAACTAGATCCTGATGGTTGGTGGTGTTGAAATCTTTTATTTGCTTGCTGATTTTTTGTCTAGTGATTCTATCAAGTGTTGAGGTAGAGTTGTTGAAGTCTCCAACTATAATTGCATCTTTATTTCTCCTTTAAGTCCTTTCAGGGTTTGTGTCACATAGTTTGGAGTTATCTTTAGTGTGTGCACATTTAGGATTGTTATTCTTCTTGGTAGTTGACCCTATTATTGTTATATAATATTCTCTTGTATCTCTGATCATTTTCTTTGCTCTGAAGTTTGCTTTATCCAGGGTGGCTGTCTGGCTCAGTCAGTAGAGCATGTGACTCTTGATCTCTGGATTGTAACTTTGGCCCAACATTGAGTGTAGAGATTACATAAAAATAAAATCTTAAGGGGTGCCTGGGTGGCTCAGTTGGTTGAGCATCTGCCTTCAGCTCAGGTCATGATCCTGGGGTCCTAGGACCATGCCCTGCATCATGGTCTCTGTTCAGTGAAGAGCTTGCTACTCCCTCTCTTCCTGTCCCTATCCGCTTACCCTGCTCATGCTTTCTTTCTTTCTCAAATAAATAAGTAATATCTTAAAAAATAAAATCTTTAAAAATAAAGTCTATTCTGATATTAATATAGTAATCCTTAATTTCTGTTGAATAATGTTTGCATAATATAATTTTTTCCATCCTTTTAATTTCAATCTGCTCATATCATAATATTTGAGGTAAGTTTCTTTAGAGAGTATATTGTCATATTTTTCATCCACTCTGCCTATCTATGCCTTAATGGGTGTATTCAGACACTTTATATTTAATTATTGATATGGTAAGGTTTAAATATGCCATTTTATTCTGTTTGTTTTGTTGGTTCTCTTTGTTTTTCATCTTTCTGTTTTCTTTTCCTATCTTCTTGTAGGTTACTTGAACATTTATTAGAATTCCACTTTGATTATCTGTGTTTTGTGGCATCTATCTTTATATATACATTTTGGCAGTTGGTCTAGGTCTTACATCACATTCATAACTTATCATGGTCTACTGAAGTTGTTATTTTACCAGCCTGAGTGTAGTAGAGAAACTTTATCTCCTTTTATGTTTCTTTATCTTTCCCCTTTTATAATACAATTATCCTAATGGTTTCTTCTATATACTTTTAGAATTACATCAGACAATGTAATAATTTGTTTTAACCATTAAGTATAACTCAGGAAACTCAAGAGGAAAAATAGAGTCTATTGTGTGTACCCATATTATTTGTGCTTACTGTGTTCTTCCTTTCTGATATTTTAAAATTCCTTCTTTTATCATTACCTTTCTGTTTAGAGAACATTCATTAACCATTCTTATTTTTTTAAGATTTTGTTTTTTAAGTGATCTCTGCACCCAGCTTGGAGTTTGAACTCATGACCTTGAGATTAAGAGCCATATGCTCCACTAACTGAGCCTGCCAGGTGCCCCTACACCTTCTTTAGACCTTCTCTTTTTGTTGGCTTACTCTAACACCCATCTAGTGGAGCAAGGGGTAGAGCTCCTTCATTACTTTCAGGTGAAAGAAGTCCAGCTTCTCCATTTGGTTTCTGTTGATATTCCTTTTTACTGCCACATAAGGGTGGAAGTTCTGGCTACTCGCAATAGTTTCCACTGACACAGTGGGGATTGGAAGAGCGACCATTACTGGCCAGCTAGGATGAAAGTATGAGCTTCCTACTTGGCCTTCTCTTGATACAACCTAGGCTGGGATGTTGAGGTACCTCATTACAGCCTGGTGAGGAGGTAAGTATATGTCTACTAGGCAACTTTTTCTGGCATGACTGGGGATGAGGGTCATAATTTTTTTCTGTGTTTGTTGGTTGGCATAAAGTGGTATTGTCTACAAGTTTTCTGTCTTTCCAAGCTGCCCCTTTCAGGGTCCTTTGGCTAAAGAGAGCAGACTTAACTGCTTGGACATTTTTTTTCTATACCAGTTGGTGTTTCTGGGTTGCTAACTTCTCTAGCCCAAGGCTAGGATATATGAGGCAAAAGGAATACCCAGGAAAATCACAACTGCATTACCCCTTGGGGACTGAAGTCCATATCTGGACTGTTTTCTTCTCTGGGTCTTTCAGAGTCTTCTGATATTTGATTTATACATTAATATTCAAGGTGTTTAGTTGTACTTAGGCTGGAGAAATTGGGAAAAGTACATCTATCTTTCAAGAAGCAAAAGTCTCTTATTTTATTTTGGTAACCATGTCTGTGCTTATCTTTTTTGAAGATTTTATTTTTAAGTAGGCTCCACACTCAGCGTGAAGCTTGAACTCACAACCCTGAGATCAAGAGTTGCGTGCTCCAATAACTAAGACTGCTAGGTGCCCCAGTCTGTGGTTATTTTGATATCTATCTATCTATCTATCTATCTATCTATCTATCATCATCATCATTATCTATTTATATCCCTAAAGAGAGCCATCTAATGAAGCTATAGATAGTCTTTTCCCTTTCTTTTAGAAAGTGGAGATATCAACAATCATAGCAATTACTTTAGAGGTATGCTTGAATCATTTAACCAGGTGCTTGATACATCTTTGTTGATGTCAATGGTGTTCCTATAATTAACAAATTTTCTAAGTACAAGCTGAGTAATATTTCTCCCCTATATTATCTCACACAGTAGCTTGTGTTGGGAGGAAGAATAGCCTAGAGAGGGTTGCCAAATGGTATCTACAAAAATATTGGATACAGTGAATAAATCTCTGAGGCCCTAATTTTAAGAGGACGTGATGAATATCTTATGCCTATAACAATTTCTACCTTGTATTAGACTTCACTGCTTATGAATACATTATGCTTATGAATACAATGCTTATGTATATACAAGTTCTGCTGTAACATAATGATATAGTTTATTTAACATAATGATACAATTTATTTAATATGTCTGATATTTTTTACCAGACCACAAAAAGCAAGAACGTCTTTGTCAAAACCAAACACCTGGCAACCTCAGAATCTCACCAGGGAGGGCCAGACCCATGGGAGCAGGGTAGGTAATCTGGGAAGTTTCCAGGAAGCTAAATTCCATAAACATTTATTGTGCAACAAGAGGACATCTGGACCAGTGTAAAAGCACAAGTCTAACAGCAGGCCCTAGGTAAACAGGTTATTGGCATCAGAGGGATCTCACTGTGAGGGATTATAGGTGTGTGCCCAGGTAGGCAGGAAGAGCTCACTGTTAGAAGCATTTGGCTATAACCAAAATACCAGGATGAATATGAGTATCAGGAAACTAAGGTGATTGAAGTCCAACCAGAGATCACACAGAGATAGAGACGACAAGACCACAGGTCTAGATGCATTAGGATTCTGAGACGACTAAATGAGGTATGTAGAAATAAGGGAACAAGATGAAGACCAAGTTAAAAGAAAGGAGGTGAGAGTCTAATGATCAAAATCTGAGAACAAGGAAGTCAGACTCTTCCTTCTACTTGAGACTTGTTGCTTAAACCTTATATACCAACCCACTTAAGCCTCTGCTGTGATTATGTCTAAACAAGTGGGAGGCCTCAGCATTCCCTTTGTCTCTAGGATTTCTTTTCATGTTTGAATCCATTGACTCAACTACCCTTTCCTTCTTAGTTTGTTGTCATTTTTTGTTTGCATTTATTTTGTTTTGTTTGGCCTCTAGTCTGATTCCCGACTTGAGCGCTCATACTCTCTTGAACTTCCTGGAATGTCACTTCTGTAGCTATACATAGCGCCCTGCCTTTGGTTTATGGCCCCTTCCAGATACCTGGAAAGCCTGGCTGTGCTCTCAGGCTTTTCAAACCATCCTATAGATACAGAGAAGTTCTTCTGGGTTTTGGTTCCACCAAAGTAACTCAGTTGGTCCTACTACCTTGTCCAGCCCCCATCTCACAGAAGGGGATACAATACAGACTAACAACACAATTGGCTTACTGCTGAGACACCAGATCTATAGGCCTAGGGCTCCTTAAATCTCTTTTACCAACATCATTGATCCCTGACATGGGGACAAAGCTGTGTCTACAGTTGGGATCTAAGTGACCCAGTCAGGCAGGTCATTTCATTGCCTTCTACTATCTTTCAGCTCAATACAAAATTTAAATACACAAAACCTGGAAGTAATAATTGTTGTTAAATCACTCCTGTGCATTTTTAAAGAAGATTTATTTATTTGAGAGGAAAACAGCACGAGCAGGAGGGGCAGAAGGAGAGGGAGAGAATCTCTAGCAGTCTCGATGCTCAGCATGGAACCCAATGTTTGGCTGGATCTCATGACCCTGAGATCATGACCTGAGCTGAAACCAAGAGTCAGATGCTTTACAAACTGTTTCACCCAGATGCCCTTCTCTTGCACATTTTTGACAGCACTCTACACTTAATAGAAAAGCTGTATACAACAATTATCAGGTTCTTAATGTAGTTATATAAACATTTCTCATAGAATGCCCAAGACAGACATAGGACTGCATGTGGGCTCTTGTCTTGGAATATCCAGGCACTGGTGAGAGATGCTGAATAAATGGGGGAAGGATAGCAAAAAAAGGAGAGGTACATGTTTATGAAGAGCACCAAGTGAACATCTTGGTCTAAGAATCAGTGGAAGGAAATAATAATTAAAAACTTACGCTTTTAGAATCACCTTCCTTTTCAAGTTCTTTCTGCACCAAGGTGCAGAAGCTTGCTGCCAAAAGGACTCTTAATGCCATAAAACAAACTGAGGGGGGTGGGGGGAGGAGTGTTGGGAGAGGGTGGTGGGGTTACATTATATGTTTATATAAACATAAAAAAATTAAAAAAAATAAAGATGATATATATAATAAGGGAAAAAAACTATGCTTTGTCCTGCTTGTACATCAGTATCTCATCTGGGGAGACCTAAACAAAACTCTCATCTATAGGGCCTTGATAAAGTTTTCCAGCATTGTTTCTTACCTTAACAGGAGTAATATTAAGTTCCTAATCTCAGACAAAGTGGATCAGTATCACGCTCTCATTAATCCCTTTTATCTGTTGCCAAGACTTCTTGCCTCTGTTCTAATATTTGACACCCAAACTTCTAAACTGCTTTCTGTCCCTCATAGTATACCTTTGCCTGAGTTCCAAGTCCATTCTGGCCAGTAAGATTCTGGAACTGCTCTCTATTGTCAAGTTATACTTTTCTAAAACTGCCCTCTTCTCTGAGTATCTTATTTTGGTCACTGTCTGGTTCTGCAGACATTTAGTTCTTGACCTAGTTCTAGACTTCCAACTTTGTCATAATCATCCACTGCTGGGATCTTTACCAGACATGGCCCATTTGTGTATCTAGATTTCTGGAACATCTAGACTTGGCTTTTGTTTTCCAGTCCATGATTTTGTCCTGGTCCTTGATATTGTCAGCATTCATGTTCTTAGTCTTGATATAGGACTATCTTTCTATCTATCTATCTCTTTAGATTGTTTGTGCAGTAGGTAAATTGCATGGTGAATGTGCTCCTCCTATGCTCTTTTAGCATTCATACTGATGACCTTGCCTCCTGTCTCAGAGACCCATGCCTCACTCACTCTTCCTGTGTTTGTACTCTTAGGTTATCTCATGTTTCCAACTTTTCTTTATTCCTCCTCACCCACAAATACTATCTAGTGGTATGTCCTAACTTCTCACCCATATTTTAAAAATATTTTATTTATTTTTTTAAAAAATTTTATTTTTATTTAAACATATAATGTAACCCCACCCCCCCATCCCAACACCGCTCCCCCCACCCCCCTCAGACAACTATCATATGATCTCCCTGATATGAGGAAGTGGAGATGCAATGGGGGTGGGGGTTAAGGGGGTAGGAAAAGAATAAATGAAACAAGATGGGATCAGGAGGGAGACAAACCGAAAGAGACTCTTAATGTCATATTTATTTATTTTGACAGGCAGAAATCACAAGTAGGCAGAGAGACAGGCACATAGAGAGGGGGAAGCAGGCTCCCTGCTGAGCACAAAGCCCAATGCGGGGCTCAATACCAGGACCCTGAGATCATGACCTGAGCTGAAAGCAGAGGCTTTAACCCACTGAGCCACCCAGGCGCCCATCACCCATATATTTTTAATAAGCTAATTCATGTTAATAATTATCTGACCATCCCTTCCCCCAACCCCTGCAAATCTGTATGCACTTTACATGGTGACCTTATCTAAAAAATGTTTTAATTGAAAGAGGAATGCCAATTGGAGGGTAGGTATGTTGTTAGGTAAGAAAGTGGGCAATTAGAAAGAAGTTTTTGGTGACTGAGCCTTTGGTGCTCCTATTCAATCACAGTAGACCTTTTAAAAAGATTTATTTATTTGTTTGAGAGAGAGAAAAAAAGAGCATGCACACATGAGCCCAGGGAGGGGCAGAGGGAGAGAAAGAATCTCAAGTAGACTCCCTACTGAGTGCAGAACCCCATGTGGGGCTCAGTCCTTGGACCCTGAGATCATGACTTGAGCTCAAATCAAGAGTCAGATGCTCAACTGACTGAGCCCCCCAGGTATCCTAAGTTTATATATTTTTAATTAATTATTTTTAACTGTGCAAGAAGAACCCATGACAAAATTTACCATCTTAACCGTTTTTAACTGTATGGTTTAATAGTGTTAGGTATATTCACATTGGTATGCAGTGGCTCTCCAGAACTTGTTCATCTTATTAAATAGCAACTGCCTTTTTTCTGCCTCCCCTCAGCCCCTGGCAACCAGCATTAGTAATGTATCCTTTTGAATGAGGTTGGCCCCTGCTTATAACAGGCTCAATCTGGATATTAAAGGAAAACCACACTCTGTTTTTCTTTTTAACCCAAAATGATGGATGGGAGTTAGGGTAGAGCCAGGGTACCAGCTCTACCAATCTGATTCCAATAGGCAGGAATGACCCAGTTGCCCCTTTTGGAAATAACCAGTTTTGAAATTTTACTCTAGAAGCAATACTGAATGCTGTGGAAGTCCACTTAAAAAAAAAAAAAGGCTCCCTTGGGTAGCAGAGGCTGAATGGTTCAGTTGGTTAAGCAACCAAATCTTATCTCTGCTGAGGTCTTGATCTCAGGGTTTTGAGTTCAAGCCCTGTGTTGGGCTCCATGCTGGCTGGGCGTGGAGTCTACTTAAAATAAAATAAAAACTTAAAAAAAATAAAGGTTCGTTTGGATCTTAAAAGCCCTATGATTTTTTTCTCTAAATCATTACAACTCAGCTAATTATCAACCCTAGTTTTCTCCTCCTCCCTTTATGTAATAATATTTTCAAAATATAAATGCAACAAGAGAGGTTTTAATGTGCTGAACTGTGCAATATAAAATGATTCCATTAAGTTGATTCACGGATAGGTATGAACTAATATAGCCTTTTATGGGATTTTGCTGTTGAATTAAGATGAGAAGATAAATAGCTCTTAATTAGTACATGAAATGCCTTCAACATTAAGCAAAGAAAAAAAAAGTCCCAAGAAAATTGAGGGAAAGTTGGCCTGTCTAGAGCATTTGTCTTCTGGACCATTAATCCAGTGACAGAAGCTCTGAATCATGTGTATTTTACAATCCCAGAGGAACCTGAGCAAATCCTCACAGCCAGGAAGAGGCTATAAGATGAGAATGGTACAAAGGTTTCGCTCGCTCATACTTGCCCTGTGACATACAGACCTTTGTCATATATGTTCGTTCTGTCTTGTATCATTTTAAATTATATGGTTATGATTTGCCTACTATTCCAAGAAGATCTCTAATAGTAAACTCTCCCATATATGAATGCTGTCTGCATTCACTCTCTACCAGCCTCCATGTTCTCCAAGAGGCCCATTTTGACTTGTTTTCCTGATGCAAAGTCACAAATGTCCTCCCATGCTCATTATGGCTTCACCCTGTAGTATTCGGAAACATGAGGACTGCTTCCCATGCCCTATACTTTGGACATGGGTGGCATCAGAGCAAGGGTCATTCAACAGAATGGGACTCAAGAAGGTGAGAAATCAAATATTAAAGGTCAGAGGGACCCTGCAGTCTTTTTTTTTTAACTAAGCTTTACACCCAATGGGGGCTCAAACTCACAACCCAGAGATCAAGTCACAAGTTCCACTGACTGAGACAGCCAGGTCCACCACCCCTCCCCATTAATACATTTTAAATTCTGATTTAGAAAAGCATTTCTGGTGGATACTGTAAGCATGTTTAAAATCTATTGAAATGCAGATGGCTGCTCCTAGTAGCTCAGTGAAATATACATTGATTATAACTTTCCATTTTGGAGAAAGCTGTGTCTTGCCTGGAGATTGATGCTTTATTCAAATCCATGTGGAGAAAGCAATGTTTCCAGACCGAGTTGTTATGCTGGAAGATACATGCCTGTTCCAGATGCATGAAATCAGTGCTTTTTCAAAATGCCTTAAGTGAGTGTTGGTGGTATATCGGTGAGCATGGCTGCCTTCCAAAATGCCTTAATGCAGGGGATGGAATGAAAGTAAAAGCCTGTGTGGTGTCTCATGTTGAAGTGAAATAGGAAGCAAAAGTGGGAAGAGCCTAAGTCTGCAGTCATGGAAAGGAAATTGGAAGTGCTCAAAGAAGAACAGATGCCTTTTTTATTTGAGTCATTGCTTGATTCCTCAAAAGACCATATTCAGGGTTCAGAGTGAAAAGGTATGATATGGAAAGCATGCAGATATAAACAGGGGTAGAAATAAGAAGTCATCTTCCTTCACCCTGATTTGTAATGGCAATAATGATGACAATGAAGTGGATGAAGGTGGTGATGATGATTATTGCAAGAAGCAACCTGTCACAGCCCTCGAGTGTTCCTGCGTGCTCTTGCTAGATAGGCCAATACAGCAAAGTCCTGACTGTTTTTTACCTGGGGTGTTTCTCAGAGTTGTGTTTTCAGCAACCAGCTCTGAGAGATGAGGCAACATCTCTTCCTGGACAAAAAGCAGGATGCTTACACTTACTATAGTTTTAAAAAAAAGGCTACAAATTGGGGCACCTGAGTGGCTTGGTCGGTTAAGTGTTCAAATCTTGATTTCGGCTCAGGTCATGATCTCAGGGTGGTGAGACTGAGCCCTGCATCAGGCTCTGTGCTCAGTGGGGAGTCTGCTAGCGATTCTCTCTCTCTCTACCTCTGCCCCTCCCCCTGCTCTATCTCTCTCTTCCTCTAAAATAAATAAATAAATTTTAAAAATTCTTTAAAAAGGGGGCACCTGGGTGGCTCAGCAGGTTGAGCATCTGCCTTCAAGTCACACAGCTTCAGGTCATGACCCAGGGTCCTGTGATTAAGCCCCACGTCTGACTCGCTGCTCAGTGGGGAGTCCGCTTCTCCCTCTCCCTCTGCCACTCCCCCTGCTTGTGGTCTCTCTTTCTCTCACTCAAATAAATAAAATCTTTTTTTTTCTTTAAGCTTTTTTATTTAAACATATAATGTAACTCCACCACCCTCTCCTAACCCCTCTCCCCCCCCCAGTTTGTTTTATGACATTAAGAGTCTCTTTTGGTTTGTCTCCCTCCTGATCCCATCTTGTTTCATTTTTTCTTTTCCTACCACCTTAACCCCCACCCCCGTTGCATCTCCACTTCCTCACTCTGGAAAACAGCATGGAGGTTCCCCAAAAAATTGAAAATAGAGCTACCTTATGACCCAGCAATTGCACTACTGGGTGTTTACCCTAAAGATACAAACGTAGTGATCCGAAGGGGCACATGTACCCGAATGTTTATAGCAGCAATGTCCACAATAGCCAAGTTATGGAAAGAACCTAGATGTCCATCAACAGATGAATGGATAAAGAAGATGTGGTATATATATACAAATAAAATCTTTTTTAAAAATTCTTTTAAAAAGGCTATGAATTCCCAAAGCTTGTTCCTCAACAAGGATGCAATCCAACTGAGTTCTCAGCATCTAACCGGGCTCCCATATGTCATCCCTGCAGGGATTGAGAGCAAAGGGAACGAGTGCAAATATGCAGATGCTCATGTTGCTTGCTGTGCTGTGAGTAAAACTCTTTTATCCCTGAATCTGTAGTCACATCTCTTCTGCCAGCATCCATGAACACATACAAAGCTGATCTGTTAGCTTGCAAGTAGTGTAATATCCCAGACCTATAAGCTATCTCTATCTCCTGTGGTTAATAATAGTAATAAATAATATTAATTAAAAACTAACAGGGGAGCCTGAGTGGCTCCATTGGTTCAGCATCTGCCTTCGGCTCATGTCATGATCTCAGGGTCCTGGGATTGAGTTCCATGTTGGGCTCCCTACTCAGCAAGGAGTCTACTTCTTCCTCTGGCCCTCCTCCTCTGCTCGTGCTCTTGCTTTTTCTCTGTCAAATAAATAAAAACAATAATAAACTAATAGCAATACCATTTATTGAGGGTTTACAACGTGCCAGGCACTGCTCTATGCACTTGATAGAAATTATCTCATGTTATACCCAAAATAATTTTACTAAGAAGTCAAATAACTTGCCCACCCAAGTTCACATACTCTCAAGATGTCCTGACAATTATCATTACTGTTTTCTCTTCCTTGCTAACATTCTCTTTTACTCCTTATTTCTACTTTCTTGTTATAATTCCTTGTTCTGACAATCAAAAAGGCTATCATATAAAAATAAAGAGAAACTCACTCTCCCAGAAAATTCTTTTGTAGTTCACTTTTCTTCTTAGGATAGTAGTGAATAGCCCCAAGTCTGGAACCAGTCTTTACTCACTAGCTGTGTGAACTTGGGGAAAGTTATTTAATCTCTCTTCGTCTTGACTTCCTCATTTGTAAAATGAGGGATAACAGTACCTATCTAGTAGAATTCTTGTGAGTCTCCAGTGGGCTAATATATATAGAGGGTTTACAATAGTATCAAACACATAGTAGCAGTGTCAACTGGAATGCACTGTTCTCATTCTGCTTTCTTTTCTGAAAACAGAATATTCCTGAATCATCTTTTGTACCATGTAAATTTTAGACTGATGGTGATTATACTAATCATCTTCAACCTCATCATGACTTCCTCTTGAGTGCCTACCATTGGCAAGGAAGGACTTTGTCCACATCAGAACAATATTCCATTTCAATCAAATCATCTATCCTACCAAGGACCTAACACTATTAGATGCAATAGGGAATGCAAGCGGATTGAAAACACTGGACACTCCCTGGCCCCAAAGAAACTGGCAATCTATCTAAGGAGATGAAATTAACACATATGAAATCATAAAGGGGAATAAATAATGATTGGTGTGATATTGCTCATAGAAGTACAGTATGAATTTAGAGAAGGGTAACAGAGCAGCTAAAACAAGCAAAGCAGTTTTCATATGGGAAGAGTAGGAATCATGCTGAGTTTTTTTTTTAAGATTTTACTTATTTATTTGAGAGAGAGAGCAAGAGAGAGCATGAAAAGGGCAGTGGGGGGAGAGGGAGAAGCAGGCTCCACGCTAAGCAGGGAGCCCCACATGGGCCTCAATCCTGGCACCCCAGGATCACAGCCTGAGCTGAAGGCAGATGCTTAATTGACTGAGCCACCCAGGAACCCCAGAATCATGCTGAGTCTTCAAGTGTGGGCAACATTTACTTTGGCAGAAGGGGAAAAAAGAGAAGACTCTACCTCCGACACTTTCTAGTTTCTACAATTCTTTTCCATGTATAGATTCATTTTGTCCTGGTGGCAAGGCCCTAGGGTAGACAGAGAAGGCATTCTTATACCAGCACATGGGCATATCCTGATGTCACAGAGTGGTAACTTGCCCAAGGTCGAGAGCTGGAAAGCGAAACACACTTAACTACTTGCTACTCCAACTCCAGCAGAGCTTCTGCCTGCAAAGAGCTTACACCTGTCAATCGTGACTCTTGTACAGACATACAATGAGCATGTGTTAAAGATTTTATTTAACTCCTTATCCATGAAAGAACTGGTCAGATGCTAACCACCAGTCCAAAGGAGTAGTCAAAAATGCACACATTATATGGATTGAAGAAATGTTGAATTTAAAAATAGATGAGAAGCTGGCTTTTTCTGTGGAGGGAGTAAAAAAGAAGTCAATTGAACTGCCACCAGACAGAATTAGTTTGCATGTCTATGGACAAGAATTATTTGTCATTGGGACTGGTTATCTACAGCCTGCAGTGTTTTTAGATAGCTCAAAGAAAATGAAAGACCAAATGCAGGTAACTCAAAGAATTAATGCCAAACAATGTCTAGTTTCCATTGGAGACACCCAGGAGTTTCTTTTTTGCTTATTACAAGTTTCCCTGTCCCCTGTGAGTTATAAACATAAATGGAATACAGATGAAGTCATATCAAATGTTATAAGGCCACAGGGTTGGAAATATGAGTTGGGGACACCTTGCCCCAGAGCTTGGGATCCCAAGCTGGTCTTAGGACCAGGAATCTCATCAAGGATGAAGGAAGCCCTTTAGGAGTCGTTTAGAGAGGTCTGCCCTGAAACCTACCAGTTTTGAGTTGAAGGGAGGCTTGAAGGTGGAACTTCCAAGCTACGAAGTGGTAGATGGTGGTGAGTGTGTTCCAGGCTAGCCAATTTCATAGTGCCCAGATTCAGAGATTCATTTCATCATTTAATTAAGTTTATATATAGCTTAGTTTTTTTAAAGACAGTAGTAATTAATTTTATGAGATCAAATAGATACAGTTTCCATAGCCAGAAACTAGAGGTCCCAGGAGAGCAAGAAAATGTTTTATTGATGTCCTAATGAGGGGTTTGCACAAACACGCACTTATGAAACTTGCATTCATATTCATATATGTGAGTACACAGCTCATCTCCTAAAATGTAATTATGTACTTATACAAGGTGATACAAATATTAATATAGAGACCTGACCTTACATGTAGGTAGCCATCTACAGACTGTGATCAGGAGGGTAATTAAAAGCCTCTGCTCCCAGATGGTACCCCTAGTGATCTACCTTCATTTACAACATCCCCACCAGTAGTGTTATTTCTTTGGAGAAAGTTCCCGAAGGCATTTGTTCAAATGCAACAGGCTCTTTCTTGTAAAGAGGACTGACAAAACAAGTGGGATGGAAAGGTCCAGAATGCAGGCAGAGAGGGCAGATCTGAGAAGGATGTCTGGATGGCAGCTCTGGAAAGTGTCATAGGTAGTGTTCTGGACATATTGTAGGGGGATCAGTGACAAGGGAAGGGCACGAAAGGAAGCCAGGAAGAAAGACAAAACTGATCACACCATGGAGTTGTGATGGCTGCGTAATAGTATCTCATGATACAAATGCATTAAGAATTATTCTGCAAAACAAAACAAACAAAACCCCCCAAACTCCTCAAAACAGAAAAAAAAGACCTCCTCCATAAAAGAATATAATTTCAAAAAGTCAAGTCACATATTCTATGAGAGGGATCTAATTTTTCCTAATGTTGTTGAAAAGTATTCGGCTGAGAACTGATAATCTGGGAGAAAAGTTGCAGATCAGGTATGACCAGAAAACAAGCCATAGAAGTGGGGAAACTGGTTTCTCATCCAGGATTAAGGACTTAAATGCAAACAGCCCAGAGAAACATCTTTACCATTGTCTATATCCTCGCCATCCCTGAGATCAAAGCAGTCCTTAAATGCCTGTTGTTACACTGAGCTGTAGCAAATGAGTAGGCCCATGGATGATCCCCTGCCCTCGTAGGCAACAATTTCAGAACTTGCAAAATTAATAACTTACAATAATTTGATCAATTACACATTTTCACTGAGGGCAAATAAGAAAGGAAGAGCATTTACCAGTGGGGTGAGCAAGGGAGCTTGAATAAGGAATTATTACCACTTTCTCCAGACTTGTCTGGTGGAGATAGACTTTCAAGAGCTCATTCAGTGACAGGGACAAAAAGCTCAAAGAATGGGATAGGGTGCATTTTAGTAGGATATTTGGAGGTAGGAATAATATGAATGGAGTTATTGCACATGTTAGGGGAACCTCCCTTCCCTTAACCTCACATTTCCTTTAGGCAACATACACTCCAGAGACACCCACGATCTCTCTCCTGGACCTACCAAATGAAGAAAAATTTGCCTGAGTAATGAGTTTTTGAAAAGAAATTGAGAATACCCCACTCTGCAATCTCTGGGTCTTCTAAGAGTTTTACTGTGATCTGCTTTTAGCTTGCGAGAGAAGCCTTGTGCTTGCCCCCTGAGCCAGTGGTTACATGGGTAAGCCTCCCTAATTCAGGGGTGGGGAGGGATTAGAAAGACAGTTGAGGTCTCACATTTCAGCTCTGTCTCCCAGTCTATTTTCATAACTGATGTTTTGATCTTCTATCTCATTCTGGTGTTCATGGTTCAGTTGCTTTCAAACTAGGAAGAGGAGAAGTGGAGTTACAGATTGTTCTCCTTAAACCCAACAGAGCAATGGGTAAATTTATCAGGGAGAAGTGGAGAGGGCTGATAAGAAAGACAGAAAACTTCCACAACCCTGGTGAAGAAGCTCATATTTTCCTATCTTCCATTTTTCTCTTTATAGGGATCATTATGCACATATGCTATTTAGTCCAGTGATAGACCAGTTTTTCTCTCTTTCTGTTTTTTAAATACCAGTCCATCATGGGCTGATGCCTTTATTTATTTATTTACTTATTAACTTATTTTATTTATTTTTATTTTTTATTACTATTATTTTTCTGGGCAGGGAGTGAGGTAGGTGCAGGGAGAGGGAGAGAGAGAGAATATTAAGTAGGCTCCACGCTGAGTATGGAGTCCAACGTGGGACTGATCTCACAACCCTGAGATCATGACCTGAGAGGTAATCAAGAGTCAGATGCATAACCAACTGAGCCACCCAGGCACCCCTGGACTGACGCTTTTAAAAAATACATAATAAAAATGAATTACTGTAAAATGATACTAAGTAAAAACCAAAGACACACAAAAGATGAGGCCAAATTTTTTAATATTTAGGTGAGGCAGACGTAAAAGCATACTGTTACATTGCTATACATGTTTGTAAAAGCTAACTCTCAATTTCCAACTTCTCTCATTGCAGACTGGTGCCTAATGGTTCACAGGCTAACACTGGTCTGTAGTCCACAGTCTTTAGTAGCATTGATCCGGTCTACTTTGGTTCACAGAATCCTCATCATCTTCTTATAAAATTGGGACACAGAAAAGTACAGTGGTGAAGAGTTCAGGGTCTGGTAACAAAGTTCCAATTCCCAATGAATGAGTAGTGGAGTCAACATCAACACCTCCTTCCTATGGTTGTTATGAGGATTAAATTCAAACATGCTTAAAGCCCTTGACTGTGTCACGCCTCTTGTAAGTGTTTGATAAATGTTATTATTATTCTGGACTGATGTCCATGTTGGGTGGTAGGCATCTGCTTAATGTCTTGGAAGATTCTTAAATGGGTATAAATAAATATCCCCACAACTCATTCTTTGAAGGAATGAGTCAGATTCTATTATCTTCTAATAATCGGGGTAGTTGGGTATTCACATTTTCTTTTGCCCAGAGGCTGAGAGAATCTATGCGAGTGAGTCAAGGGACATGAAGACTGGCTCTCAAGCCTGCATTGGTTCATCCTTGAGATATAAACACGACTCTCATAGCTAAATTCTAGCTAAAGAATCTACTCAAGACCATCGTCATAAAGAGCCATAAGAAAGTCATAGTCAAAGGTCTAGCCTCCGCAGATCACTGTGTATTGTCTCTGGGAATACTTGCAATACTTGCTAATGTTGCCTAATATTGTCTCCTAAAATACTGGGTAATTTCCTATACAAGAAACAGGACTAAAAGGCATTCAAAGGACTAGAACAACTTGGAGTGGGGAGGGGCGAGTTCGGGGTGCCTTGGAACCTCTAATGTACCTATCTGAACTGGGTCAGGAAGTGAAGTGTGCCAAATGGCCTTGTAACAGGGTCACACAGAGATTTCTACTTGTCAGAGAAGCAGCCGACTGTAACAACCTCCCCTTCCCCTTGGCATTTGCTACTCTGCAGTTTTCCGGTACTGGCTAAAGCCAGTCCATTATGAAAAAGCAACAATAGTGCTACACCTGAATGGCATAGAACATGAACGGACTGTTTCCCCCATATCGAACCAACAAACATGCTTTTCAGAAAGGCAGAGCTAACTGAAGTCTGATTTGCTCTCATGGCGCCCAGCTGTGCTGTCTATAGGGCCACAGGGGAGGTTGTTCAGGTCATGGGGGTTGCTTCCACCTTTATTTTTTTTTCCAGTTTGAATGTCATGCCAAATTTATTTTAAGGCATGGCAGGGTGGGTTCCTGGATGGCCTATAAAGGGAATTCTATCCTACCGAGACAGGTGAACCAAAATGCTCCAAGATTAAATTTGGTTTTTTTTTTTAACAGAGTAAAAAAGCCCATGGCACTTCGGGGTGGGCTCATGGGGGTGGTGGTGTAAATTCAGTCTTCAACAGGTGGTATGTTATGTTCATCTCTGAAGTTAATTATGAAGCTCCATGGTTTCTTTTTTTTTTGTTAAGATTTTATTTACTTATTTGACAGAGATCACACAAGTAGGCAGAGAGGCAGGCAGAGAGGGGAGGGGAGAAGCAGGCTCCCTGCTGAGCAGATAGCCCGATGCGGGACTCGATCCCAGGACCCTGGGATCATGATTCGAGCCAAAGGCAGTGGCTTAACCCACTGAGCCACCCAGGCGTCCCAGCCCCATGGTTTCTAACTGATGACACGGAAGAGGGCCAAAGGACTACCAGAACGGAAGGAGATTTGTTACACTGCTATATTAAAAAGAAAGCTCAGTGATGAGTAAGACATTCCCTGCTCAGAAACAAGGCCATCTGGCAGGTCTTTGGCAGAATAAAAAATGAAAGAATGTTCATGATCAAATCCTCGTTCAAAATTAAAAGCCATTCCTGCTTCTAATGGGTAAAAATGGTACATCTTCACCAGCCAGTAGAAACTGCAAACGCCTGTCTCACTGTCCTGGATTTTTTATTTGTTTGTTTATTTAAAGATGAATGGGGAGGTTTTCTATTTTCAAAATTTAAATAAAATCACTCTCCTGTGGCTCTCACCCTCTTGCTGGGTGGTTTGTCATGCATTAGCTTTGAAATGATCCACTTCCTGGTTGGAAGCCTCACCTGGGAAATCAAATTCAGTTAAGGAGAAAATGAGAAATATTAGGAGGAGTGATTTATGGGGAAGTCAGTTTTTTGATAAGACAGAACCAAATACTGTCCCCTACGAGGCCTCATGGCTCTGTTCCTAGTGTCATTTTCTAAAAGGGCACAGTTTAGAGCAGCCACTAGCAAATGAGAACACCTTGGTTCTGATCTGAGTCCTTGGATAGCTTTGGCCATAGTGAGAGAATACATGGCTGAAATATCCTTGTAACCTAAAGATGCCAAGCACATTGTAGAAACTGTGAATGTCCTCATGGCATTTAGCCCCCACCTACACCCCAAATTCCATATGCCATAGATGATTCACCTGTGTTCTTCCCACCATTTGAGTTATTATAATATTATTATTATTATTTGGTTCGTTCATTTATGCTTCCTATGAAGCGGTATTTAGTTGTGTGGGAGTCCTCTTCGGTTAACATGTGACTTTCTCATCTTCATTTATTTGTGGCTGAGTGAACCTTCTCTATAAGGAAGAGTCAATGGTTTTAGTATTTCTCTCTCCTGTGCCTCTTTTTGGTCCGGACCTATTAAAGAGCTCCAAGAGCTGATCTGTACCTCTGTTGGGGAGGAGGAATTTCCCCCATCCTTCAAGGCCGTTCTGGTTGGACTAAGAATCAAATTGTTGGGAGACAGATTAACAGAAACAAGTCAAATTTAATAGTGTACATACTGGGAATCCATACAGATAAGGAAATTTCAAAGACAGTGAGGCAACACGATGCTTATGTGAGCTAAAGAGAGGGGTAAGGGTCTGAGGATACAAGGCAGAGAAAAGCCTTTAGCAGGAGGGTGAAAGGAGGTGTGTGGAAAACAAAGGTTGCCCAATTATGTAGATACATTTCTTAGGTAAAGAGGAATCTCTGTGAATAGCCCTCTTCCTGGTACAAACAGGCAGATAAGGGGGAGGTAAAGAACTTCTCCTGAACTTGTTGGGTTTTTATTGCTTTCTCTTATTTTTATTTCTTAATTTTTTCTTAATATTTAACTTCTTATATTCCCCAAGTTTTTATTTAAATTCCAGCTAGTTGGGGCACCTGGGTGGCTCAGTGGGTTAAGCCTCTGCCTTCAGCTCAGGTCATGATCTCAGGGTCCTGGGATAGAGCCCCACATCGGGCTCTCTGCTCAGCAGGGAGCCTGCTTCCCCCTCTCTCTCTGCTTGCCTCTCTGCCTACTTGTGATCTCTGTCTGTCAAACAAACAAATAAATAAAATCTTTAAAAAATTCCAGCTAGTTAACATACAGCACAGTATTAGTTTCGAGGGTAGAATTTAGTGATTCATCACTTACATACAACACCTGGTGCTCATCATAAGTGCCCTCCTTAAATCCCATCACCTGTTTAACCCATTCCCCACCCCCCCATCTCCCTTCAGTATCTCTCAGCTTGTTCTGTGAGGTTCAGAGTCTGCTACTTGGTTTGCCTGCCTTTTTTTTTTAAGATTTTATTTATTTATTTGACAGACAGAAATCACAAGTATTGCCTGCCTTTTTATTCCCTGCTGTGTTCATTTGTTTTGTTTCTTAAATTCCAGATATGAGTGAAAGCATATGGTATTTCTCTGACTGATTTCACTTAGCATATACTCTTCAGCTCCAACCATGTCATTGCAAATGGAAAGATCTCATTCTTTTTATGGCTGAGTAATATTCCATTATATAAAAAAATCCATTCATCCATCAATGGACACTTAGGCTCTTTCCATAATTTGGCTATTGTAGATAATGCTGCTATAAACCTCAGGGTGCGTGTGTCCCTTCAAATCAGTATTTCTGTATCCTTTGGGCAAATACCTAGTAGTGCAATTGCTGGGTGGTGGGGTCGATCTATTTTTAACTTTTTGAGGACCTTCTACACTGTTTTGCAGAGTAGCTGCCCCAGTTTGTATTCCCACCAAAAGTGTAAGAGGGTTCCCTTTTCTCCACACCCCCACCAACATCTGTTGTTTCCTGAGTTGTTAATTTTAGCCATTATGACAGGTGTGAGGTGATATCTCATTGTAGTTTTTATTTGTATTTCCCTGATGATGAATGATATTGAGCATCTTTTCATGCATCTGTTGGTCATCTGTATGTCTTCTTTGGAAAAATGCCTATTCATGTCTTCTGCCCATTTCTTAACTGGATTGTGTTTTGGGTGTTGAGTTTTGTAAGTTCTTTATATATTTTAGATACTAACCCTTTATCAGATATGTCAGTTGCAAATATCTTCTCCCATTCCATAGGTTACCTTTTAGTTTCATTGATGGTTTCCTTCACTGTGCAGAAGCCTTTTATTTTGATTGCTTTTAATTCAAAACAGTGTTCATACCAAAGTAGCCCATCTTGGAGCTGCCCTTGGCCCCTACACCTGCAACCAGATCCTTGAACAGTCAATTCTTTCCTGGTGTCCTCATGATTCTTGAAGTGGCTTAAGTGCAGGTTAAGCCCTCTTGATAGAGTAACTGTAGTTGAAAAGTTTCTAAGCCTTATTTGACTTCCAGAGGAAATTCAAAGCCCTCTTAAGCCATTATTGGGCCCAAGGATTTGATATGAGTATACTTAGTGGTCTAAAAATAGCTTGGGGGCAGCAAGGTTAGTCACCTTGCTACTGGGATGGAGAAAGAAAATATTTATTATACTGAACACTTGTATAATGCTTTATAGTTTTCAATGTGTTTTAAACATCTCATTAGATCCTTCAATCTGTGAAGTGAAGGAGTAGATATTCTCACAAGGAAACTAAAATCAGAAGGTTAGGTAACTTCCTCAAATGCACTCTTCCAAATTCTTTCACCTAGAAGAGTTTCTTTAGCCCAAAAAGGGATTTATTTATTCGTGTAACCTACAAAGGGAGAAAAACCTGCCAGGAACCAGGGCCTCAGAGATTGCAGTAAGTACTTGACATTGACAGAAATTTCTCTCTATTCATCTTTATGTCTTCTTGTCTCTACTTGGATTTAGTCCATAGACAGGTTCTTTTTCTATAGTGGGAAAGATGATGGGTAGTAGCCTAGATCATATACCCTTACAATTTATGATCAAAGTGAGGTTTATGGGGCACCTAGGTTGTTCAGTTGATTGAGCATCTGATTTTGGCTCAGGTCATGATCTCATGGTCCTGAGATCGAGCCTTGCATTGGGCACCCCACTCAACAGGGAGTCTGCTTGTCCCACTACCCCTCTCCCTGTATGTGTGTGTGTGTGTGTGTGTGTGTGTGTGTGTGTGTCTGAGTGTGTCTGTGTGTGTATCTCTCAAATAAATAAAATATTTTTTTAAAAAAGTGAGGATATATTTACTTCAGATAATTTTGGGTAAGGCTTCCAATTCACTTAACTTAGGCCATGTGTCCTCTCCCTCAGACCAATCAATGTTTCCCAGAAGTTGCAGTGCTATGGTTGGGCCAAACCTGCATCATGTGGTCACTCTTATAGTCTGCAGGTTCGGGTTGAGAGTGGAGCACTATGACTGACAGCCTCATCAGGAAGACATGGAATGAGGAGGCAGCTCTCTGATGGGAAGGGGATGATGTTAATAGGCAAAGAATGGGAAAGTGCGTGAGGTAAACTAAAACCACAACCACTGCTGCCCAGTACACCAAAATTCTGGAAAACTCAGGTCACTCTCTCAAAAACACCACATTAGAAGAGAGTGAGAAGAAACAGACTGGTTGAATGTACAGCAGTCTGCTTAAGGAATTCTCGAAGTTTATTTTAGAGCCCTTAGTCTTTATTTTTGAGAAGTCATGAAGAAGAGATAGATCTGGAGATATGAAAAGACTGTATGTGAATTTTAATTAAAAAGAAGAAACTTGTCTTGATAAGACTGATGTTTGGAAGGTGAAGAGAGCAGCAGTTCTCAAATAGTTTGGTTTCGAGAGCCCCTTATACTCTTAAAAATCATGGAGGACCGTAAATATCTTTTGTTGATGTGTGGTACAGCTACCTATGTTAAATTAGATATTAAAACAAAGAAACTTAAGATAATTTATGTTTATATTTATTTATTTATCTATGCACAGAGGTAAAGAATAAATGATGAGTAGTAGGGTTTCATGCCTCTGCCTTGATCCACTGTTTCTTGAACATCAGCACAAATGGCAACACTTTGGCAAAAGCAAATATTTCAGTATTATTATGAAAGTAATATTGACCTCTCCGGCCCCTGCCCCAAAGGGTCATGGAAACCCTAAGCATCTGTAGTCTACACTTTGAAAACCAAATTGTTGCAATAGAGGAGATAATGAAATAACCCTTTTATCCATCTGGACTAGCATCAAATACCGGATAGCAATCAGCCCAGCTTTATACAAAACCAGTCATTCCATGACATTTTAATGTCCTTCTATGATAGAAAAATAGGCCAAGGAGTTAAGAGAAACAGTAGCATCGTAATGAAATCTCTTTGAAACTGTTTAAAAGTCTTGTTAGTTTTTTGGAGTCATCAACACCAAAAACCTTGCAGTTCCCTAGAACAGAACCCTGTTTCTTCTAAGGGTTCAAAATGTAACCTAGAATACATTGACAGGGTTGACCATAGGAATATATATGTAAAAGAAGCACGCAACAAATTTAAAAAAAAGAGCTCCAATTGAAACAATTGAATCCATAGGTCAAATACTCAGATAAGGTCTACTGTCATAGTCTTGTCCGTGATACCATCCTCAATGACAAGTCATAAAGACTTGTCCAAATGAACATCACAAGGAGGGGAATTCACATCTGTCTGGAAGCTCATGACCCCCCCAAAAAAAGAGGTCTTTTGTGGCTCCTTATTAACATGAAAGTCATGTGAAGCATGGGGGATGACATATCAAACTCACCTGTGATTCCAAAAAGTAATAGGTAGAATAATAGATGTACATGCAACTCCAAGCAGAGCACTTGGTTAAACTAGGACTACATCCTGGGAAACAGGCCCGGTAATTTCTAAAAATATATCACACCACTAAACAGGGTTTCAGAGCATAGAGCTTCAGAAGCAGAGCTTTGTAATTATAGATTTATCTGCATGTTTGTTTAACATCTGCCTTTCTCATTTGCCACAGTACCCACTGAGTCTGACATAGAGTAGTATTAAGTAAATATTTGCTGAATAAATGAATAATTGATTGTTACTACATGATCTCGCATAGTCTGACCTCTACTTGCCTTCTCAGCCTCATGTCCCACCATACTCCAGCTGGCCCTCTGGACTCAAGTCCAGAGTTGTGACCTTACTTTCATCACTTGAATGCGCTGTACTTTCTACCATCATAGAGCCTATGTGTGGTCCCTTTGCTTGGAATGGTCTTCCACCCTATTCCCTAATTACTACTCATTTGTCAGATATCAGACTTAACTTTTAGGTTTGGCTCCTCAGGAGAGCCTACCTTGAGCTTCACAACTAGAGTAACCCTTCTTTTATAAACTTAGACACAACCTAGCCGAGATGTGGTTTTCCATTTTTTTGTGTGTTCATTTGATGTTGCTCCCTGCCCCTACCTGTCTGGATTTTAAGTTATATGAAGGCAGAGACTAGGTCTGTTTTAACCCTGCATTATATATCACACCACAGTGCCTGGGGCATGGTAAGTTTATACCCTTAGGTGTTAAATGAAAGAAAGAATTGGGATGCCTGGGTGGCTCAGTTGGTTAAGCGGCTGCCTTCGGCTCAGGTCATGATCCCAGCGTCCTGGGATCGAGTCCCACATCGGGCTCCTTGCTCAGCAGAGAACCTGCTTCTCCCTCTGCCTCTGCCTGCCACTCTGCCTGTGCTCGCTCCTGCTCTCTCTGACATAAATAAATAAAATCTTAAAAAAAAATTAAAAAAAAAAGAATGAATGAATGAAGCATACTGTTCCCTGGTCATATATGGTGTCTACTACCATTTAGGATGCTGGAAGGACTTTGGAGAAGCCATTGTTTATCTTCCTATCCAATTCCTCTCATTCCCTTTATTCTTCTCCCAGTTTATTTGATTTCTGTGGTTACTCAGCTGAAGTGGCCATTAGAATCCTGATAAGCTAGGACAATTTTTCAGAGCAGGGTGGGCAATCTATGACCCATGAGCCAAATCTGGCCCACAGGCTGGTTTTTTTTTAATCTATTTATTTATTTGAGAGGGAGAAAGAGGAGGGGCAGAAGGAGAGGGAGCTGGAGTCCCAAGCAGACTCAGCACTGAGCTGGGGCGGGGGCGCGAGAGGGAGTAGATTGAGAGAGAGAGCATCTTAAGCAGGCTCCACACCCAGCATGGGACCCCATGTGGGGAATGATCCCACAACCCTGAGATCACAACCTGAGCCAAAACCAAGAGTCAGATGCCCAATCAACTGCTGTGCCACCCAGGGGCCCCTCACAGGTTGTTTTTGTAAATAAAGTTTTATTGGAACACAGTTATGCCCATCATTGACATACTGCCTATAAATGTGTAAATGTCTCACAGTAGCAGAGTTGAGTAGTTGCAATAGAAACTGTCTGTCCTGAGAAGCCTAAAATATCTACCATCTGCCCCTCTACAGAGAAATTTTGCCAACCACTTTGTTTCACAGCAATGTATGGGCTTTTTTTTTAAAGCCCTGTATCTGAATCTAACTTTTCATATATTGCTGGATTTCCTAGTTACACATTTATAATGACCACTGTGCATGAGGGCTTGACACAAAAGGTTATCAGGCAACTGATTGTTTTGCTAATCTTCACAAAAGAAAATATTCTTTGATTTGTAGCCAGAGTTGCCTCTTAGAAAGTCTGCAAAAATTTTTCCTTCTGATGAAAAATGAGTTTTTTGCAGAAATTGAGTTTTTTGCAGAATAACAGCTAACATTTATTGAATACCTTCAATGAACCAGACTCAGTTCTAAGCACCTTACATGGGATTATCTTGTTTATTCCACTCAACAATTCTATGCTGCACAGATGATGATGATTATTATTCCTGCTTTATAGATGAGGACAGTAAGGCCCAGAGAGGTTACACAGCATGTCTATGTCACACAAGTTTTGGAAGTACCTGAGCTAGAATAGGATTTGGAGGACTCTGACTTCAGATAGGACCTGTGCTTTTTTTTTTAAAGATTTTATTTATTTATTTGACAGACGGAGATCACAAGTAGGCACAGAGGCAGACAGAGAGAAAGAAAGGGAAGCAGGCTCCCTGCTGAGCAGAGAGCCCGATGTGGGGCTTGATCCCAGGACCCTGGGACCATGACCTGAGCTGAAGGCAGAGGCTCAACCCACTGAGTCACCCAGGTGCCCCAGGACCTGTGCTTTTAACTACTCTACCATCCTGCTTGTCTGAGTCCTTTATTCCCCAAAAGCCACACTGTTTATGATTTCTAAATATGAAGACAGTTTTGTGCTGTTGCTTCCAAGTGGGACAACTTATAATTTTGAGTTTTGAAGGCAAGACATGGAAAGGCTTTTAAAATCCCAATGCTTGGCAGAGTACAGGCACATAAAATTCAGTTAATAAATGCTTCTATTGTTATTGGACATGAGATGACATTGAAGAGGAAGAGGATGAAGACAAAGAATTTTCTACCAGGAGTTTCACACCATCCTTGGTCATTGTCAGTGAATGAGGATATAGTTTCAGGTACTGGAGTCACTGCTAAGGGATCTGGCTACCTCTGAGTATGTGAGAGGAAGTAGAAATATTAACTCCTTATTGTAAACAAAATGGAAAATAGAAGCAAGCAGTAATCACAGTACTGAATCTGTAAGTCAACTCTATAAAATTTAAAAATAAAGAGAACATAGATACAGAAAATAAATTGGTGGTTCCCAATTGGGATTGGGGGTGGTAAGAGAAATAGGTGAAGGGGATCAGTTATAAATAAGTCATGGTGATGTAATATATACCTTGATGACTATAGCAAATAATACTGTATTGCATATTTGAAAGTTGTTGAGAGAGTAAACCTTATAAGTTTTCATCAGAAGGAAAAATTTTTGCAGCTATATATGGTAACAGATGTTAACTAGACTTATTATGGTGATCATTTTGCAATATATACAAACACTGAATCATTCTGTTGTGGACCTGAAACTAACATAATTTTATATGTTAATTACACCTCAATTAAAAATAAGAACACATTTCACTAGGTAAGATGTGACTGCAAATTCTAACCTATTTCATTCAGTTTTCTGATATGATTTAACAGACTTCCTCAAAACAGTTCTGCCATGACTACCTCCACAATGCATAGCTCTCATTTTTTTCTTCCTATTTCTTGTTCTTATGAGCGCTGGTTAGTTCTGTAATGTACTCTGACAGAGTACATTCCTCTCGTGAAATGGTCCTATGATCCCAGACACAGGGTCCTTTAAAGGACAGATGCCAAAGTTCCAACAACATTGAGATTCCCTCCACAAACTCATAGGACATAGTGTCCTTTAGTTTGTGCACAAAGTTTTCTTCTGCCTTCTGTGATAATTGCACCATTTCGGGTCAGCCTTGGCAGAGCACATTTCTTCTCTGATTTGTGTTACAATGAACTAAGACTGTTTCAATGTCAGTAGTCTGATTGCTCTGTTGGTGACTTTAAAGGCGTCTGTTAGGTCCAAATAATGTAACATGTGCGATATTGATGTTTCTCCCTATATTTTTGCAAAATCAGCTAAAAGATTGTGCTCACAGAAATATCTTGATGCTTAACATCTCATTCTAATTCTTTGAGCTCATGATTGTGAGGTGCTGCATTACAAAGAATTTTGCCAGCCAGAGGAGCAGTAGGAGTATGGTTTTCTCATTCTTTCATTCAACAGCTATCTGTTATGTGCCTACTATATTTCAGGCTATTTTCTAAGCACTAAGGATACAGAGGTGGAACAAATCAGACAAGAATCCCCTACTCTCATTGAGCTTACATTTTGTTGGGAGAAAAACAGAAAAGCAAATATAGGACATCTGGTGGTTATAAGTGTCATGAAGCATAATAAAGCAAGTTGAGAAAAAGGAAAAGGAAAGACGTGGGTGGTAGGTGATAAGGCTATGCGCTGCTGTAGGTAGGGTGATTTGGTCAGTTGAATAGGGTAGTTGGGAAGCCCTCCCCACCCACTGACACCTGAATGAAATGAGGGGTGTCAAAGGGAATGGTCTTCTGAGTAATAGCAATGCAAAGGCCTTGGGGCAAGATAGTGTATGGGTTACAAGACCAGTGCTCTAACCCCTGAGCTATGGAGCCAATTGCAGTGTTTGGGTTATTCAACGAATGGCAAGGAGGCCTTTGCTAAAGGGCTAAAACAGAGAGAGGGAAAGGTAAAGTGGTACAAGATGAAGTCACAAAGATAGGTAAGAAGGAGAAGGTTAGGTCTAGTTGGCTAAGTCAAGGCCTTTGGACTCATGATGATAAAAACTAACCTTCATTTTACATTTCTTTGTTTTAGAGTTTCCATGTGTACACTGGAATTTTGATTAATGTAAAAATGTTTCATTTAGATATTTGATATTTGGTTGTGGTGGTAGAAGCAGCTAGCATCTATCTCAATAGCTCATAGCTCAGAACCCCTCTTTTCAAAAGAAACAGGATTTGGACATAAAACAGAACAGACTGATACAATGGATGTTGTAGCAAAGCTGTATCTTATTCAAGGACTAGCTCTCAGGGTTGATGCCTTACTTTTTGGCATGATAATGTCTGACATTCTCAAAATGCTTTCAGATGTGTGGTTTTGTCAGACTCTAATTAAACAACCCCAAGAGATAGGAGAAACAGGAGTTATTACTGATCCAGAAATGGAGAGAATTGATACGGTTTACCCTGCAATCATCCAGCATATGAGTCAGTATCAGAGCCACGAAATCCTGACCCTGAATACACCACCCCCTCATTGCCCACTGTAAGGATTTTTTATTTACTTTGGCAGGGGGTAAAGATTATTGAGTAACTTCTTGACTCAGAGGTCAGAATGTTAAATCAACCAAGTTATTAGCTCGTTCCTCTCTTCTAGTTCCCAGGGGCATAAAAATATGTACTACAGAACTGAGTAAGGTCTGGGGGGTAGGCCTTGCTTTCTCTCTCTTTCAGTCTTTCTCTGTCTTTCTCTTGGAGCAGTCATTGACAAGAAGCTGTTGTATTTTGAAAGTCTAGCTTTACTCTCAGAAAATGGCTGGGCATGTAGGATCTGACCACCTCAAAGATCACAGTAATATAGTGGCTGTCCACTTCCCACCCTCACAGAAACCACTCTGGAAGAGCACAGCAGCTCCCTTTGAGGCCCACATGTTTATGAATAAGGCTCAATACTCCACCAAGTTAAACTTCTGCCATCATGTTCTCAATTGAACAATATATTTACTAGCATCTTCCTAATGATATTTGTCAAAAAGTAAACGTGTTCCCTCACAAAAAATGGCCTAATCTCCTTCAACAAATGAAATGTTTATTTAAAGAAGGGGGGAGTTATTTTTTGGATGTCATCAAGTAATGAAATGGCAAAGCAGAAGAAAGAAATTGGGATTTCTGAGTTCCAGAAGTAGAGAGAGAATTCATGTATTGTCCCAGCAACTTTTTCATTACAAAAGTTGACTTTTCCTGAGACTCAGTCCTCAGATGCCTCCCATCTCACACTATTCTCTCCCCGGGCAAGCTCACCCACATCTACAGCTTCCATGAGCTCCCCAATGTCAACATCCAGCTCAGACCTCTCATCTGACCTCCATCCAGATCAATGTATCCAAATGTTTACTAGACCTCTCCTCTAGGGTGTCCCAAAGGTCACTCAAATGCAACTTGCTCCCCAAACCTGGTCTTCTAGCCTTCCCTCTCTCTGTGGATTGCCTTATCATTCCGTCCAGTTGTATTTAGGGATATTTTGATACCCTCCTGTACCTTCTCAACTCTGAAACTTGGTTTGTTTAGGTCAAATTTTCTCATTTTAACCCCTATAAATCTCCAGACTCCATCCACTTTTTTTCCATCTCCATTAGCACCATCCTTCCATCTATCTCCTCTTTCCAGGACTACCCCAATATCTCCTAATCTACCCACATTTACTCTGTGTCTCTTCTAATTTGTTCCTTTTAAAAAAGATTTGTTTATTTATTTTAAAGAGGGAGGAGGGGCAAAAGGAGAAGGAGAAAAAGTTACAAGGAGACTCCATGCTGACTCTGGAACTAGACGTGGGGCTTGATCTCATGACCCTGAGATCACACCCTGAGCTGAAACCAAGAGTTGGATGCTTAACTGATTGTGCCATTCAGGTGCCTCCTTATTTGTTCTTTTGACTGCAGAGAATGGTCTTGACATAAAGAATGCCATATCATCTTCATGCTTAAAAGTTTTTATGGGTTCCTATCACTCTTAGAATAAACACAAATGTCTTAATGTAGCCTACAAGGTCCTGCATGATCTGGCACATAACTTATTTCTCCATGGCTCATCTTGAACCCCCTCACTGTCTACACTCTAGCCACATTTGCCTACATTCTCCATGTCACCCTGTTTCTTCTTGTGGTGGGGCTCTGCATATTTTGATTTGTTTATTTGATTTCTTTGTTGTTCCTTCCTTTCTCACCTCCTATTCATCCTTCAGATCTCATTTGGAGTAAGTCCCTTGGGGTAGCCTTTGTTGATTGCCCTGACTAGGTCAACTCTTGCTATTACAAGGTGTCACAGTACTCTCTACTACCCTTTGTCACACTTCTCATGGTTCCTTTTGACATTTGTTAGTGTGGTTACTTGGTTATTGTCTGTCTCCCCACTAGATTGTTAGTTCTTTGAGAGCAAGAGCTTACCATAGTATTCTTAGTACCTAGCACACACTCTATGCCTGGTACATAGCAGACATTTAATAAATATATGTTGAATGAATGACTAAATATGTTTAAGTACATTGGGTCAGTGTACTTAAATGTTTTCCCTGGAAAAAACATACTGGACCTTTTTAGTGTTTTACATTCTTTATGTACTTAATGTACTTAAATGTACTTAAATGCTTTCCCTGGAGAAAACATATGGACCTTTTTAGTTTTTTACATTCTTTCAGCTATTGACTAAATTCTATAGCCATGCCCGAGTTCAAATAGTCACTTACGTTTTGTTAACAGTACATTCAAGGCTGATGAAGAATAGACTTTTTTATGGCCCTCAGGAATATACATGCCAGTGAGATGAAAGTGGTGGAGTTTTGCAACTGGATTTTCTGATGTTAACCATTGAAAAGGATGCCATCTTATTAGTGCTACTAGAATAATTTAATTTTGACACTTTGTCCATTGTGGTTTTCTCCCCTTTTAAATAGACTATTTTTTAGAGAAATTTTAGGTTCATAGCAAAATTGATTTCCCTTATACTCCCCGCTCCCATGCATACACTGCCTCTCCCACTATCATCATCCTGAACCAGAGTGGTACTTTGGTTACAATTGATGAACCTATGCTGTCACACTAACATCATCCAAAGCCCATGGTTTACATTAGGGTTCACTCTTGACATTGTACATTCTTTGGGTTTTAACAAATGTACAGTGACAAACATCTGTTATTGAGGTGCCATGCAAAGTATTTTCACTGCCCTGAGAAGCCTCTGTGGTCTGCCTATTCATTCCTCCATCTTCCACTACCCCTGGCAATCACTGGCATTTTTATTATCTACAGTTTTGCCTTTGCCAGAATATCACAGAGTTGAAATCATACAATATGTAGTCTCTTCAGATGGGCTTCTTGTATTTAGTAGTATGTGCTTGAGTTTCCTCCATATATTTTCATGGTTTGATAATCTTTCTTTTTAGCACTGATCACTATTCCATGACCTGAATATGCCACAGTTTATGTAACCATTCACCTATGGAGGGACGTCTCAATTGTTTCTAGGTTCGGCAATCATGAATACAGCTGCTATAAACATACATGTGTGGTTTTTATGTGGACACAAGTTTTCAAATCATCTGGATATATACCAAGGAGTGCAAATAAATGCTCCATCATATGCTAAGAATAAGTTTAGTTTTTCAAGAAACTTCCAAACTATCTTGCAAAGTGGCTATACCATTTTGCATTCCCACCGGCAATAAATGAGAATTCCTATTGCTTCACATACTCACCAGCATTTGGTGTTATCAGGGTTGTAAATTTTAGTCATTCTCATAGGTGTGCCTGGTATCTCATTATTGTTTTAACTTTTATTTCCTTAATAATACATGACATGGACCCTCTTTTCTTTTTTTTAAAGTTTTT
>RCUC01098982.1:0-59546 GCA_003697995.1 Taxidea taxus jeffersonii | reverse complement strand
AAAAAAAAAAAAAGACTTAAAATAGCCATTTGGTGCATTGAGAAGGACTTGAGGTCTACCACCTGGACTTGATCTGATCAGATGTCAAGGAATTGGGATAAAAGGGGAGTGGGTTCTGGGGTGGGGTGCTGCTGCTTATGAGTACAGTGAGAAGAATGTGGGCTTAAACTGGAGTCCCTTCCTAGAGGGATTCAGGCCTGTGGCTCTATCCCAGCAACCCTTTACTCCTTAACTTCCCCTCTATGTCCTGGGGTTTGAGCAGCTGCTGCCCCTCATGAAGGTGACCCATCCCAAGGGACCCTTCACTGCAGGGAAGGAAGTAAAGCTAAGTGTACTTGGTCCTCCTTCAACACTCAGGTCTTTGCAGTTACTGGGGTGGCTACCACTGTTTGCTCATGATAATTCCTTATGAACTCTCCTACTGGTAAACCAAACCAAATCAGTAGTGGTCTTCCTTTATCTGAGGATTTAAGTTAAATTATAACCACAAGTATCCTGTTGGTTTCCATTTGTTTGGGTACTGAAAATTTGTACTCTGGCCTCTCATTGTGATGTTTCTGCCCTGTCTTGCCCGAGATCCCTGTGTGAAATGTGAGTTTGCCATGTGGCAGGCTCTTTTTCCTCTGGCCAGTTAATGAAGCTAAAATATTGTTGGGGTTGATTGGTCATATTT
This sequence comes from Taxidea taxus jeffersonii, assembly GCA_003697995.1. NCBI lineage: Eukaryota > Metazoa > Chordata > Mammalia > Carnivora > Mustelidae > Taxidea > Taxidea taxus. The sequence goes on along the minus strand of RCUC01098982.1, from coordinate 58,873 downwards.
GAGGGTTCATCATGGGCATCAGCATAGGTATAAGCAAATCCCGTGTTCTCCTCTATGTAATTGTAATCAAGGGAAGAAGCCCACTTTTCCAGGTTTATTTTGTAACTATCATGACATTCAAGTTCTGTTGACAAGGGATAGGGAGGAAGATGGAGTATGTTCTGTGCTGGCTTTGTTACAGGCTTTGGAGGGCAGACCTCAAGGTGATCTGAAAAACCAGTACCCTGAACTAGGTGAAGCCATTAAGCAGAGTGATGTCTGGACAGTCTGGAGCTGAGCAGGTTTCTCTAGTATCTATTTACAGCTAGCCAGGGAGGTTAATAACAACTTCGCTGGGAGCCAGGGTCTGCACTGGCTGCAACTCACTTGTATTCTGGACCAGGGTCAGAGAAACTGAATAGATTTATTCATTCAGGGAGCAGTGAGTAACAGCAGCCTTAGCTGCAAAACCAGCTCTTTTCAGCTTTTTGATGACGTGCTCTATTATTATATTTAGCAGGTTGGCTAAAAAGTGAACCTGTTTGAGTCAAGGCTTTATTCCTCTCCGTCCAGCACTCGCATGCTTGCTTCTAGTTTGCTGCAGTCAATCAGTAGACATCTATCAGGTGCCTACTATGTGCCAGGAACTGTGTTATCACAAACCAGTGACTTACTCTTGGTGAATGAATGACCTTATGCAGCAGGCATACAAAGGAGCCTTAAGAAGGGGTGGATCATTGGGACCTTTTGTGTCTCTTCCTGCTCATTCTTCCATGCCCTCACATCAGGGAAAGGAAGTGGAAGTCAACTTAAATCAGTTTATTTTGGTAAGAGCAGCTTTAAAAAAAGGTTTGGAGAAGGAGATTGAAACTATTGAGACATAAAGAGGTTTGGGGACTACTGCTGGAGTTTTCCTATTCCTTCTAGCCCAGGGACTTTGTCCCAGTTACCACTGATAATGGACCCTTTTTATGTTTAACTGTCTTGTCAGTAAGTCAGTGACACATGCTGAGAATAGAAGCCAGTACCATTCCATGTTGTAAACGCTAGTCTTTACACACCCCACTGGTTCTGTTGTTGTGATTGTTGCTATGATGCTTAGCATCCAGTGCTAGCCCTTTGCCTGGCATTTTACATCACACCTACAGGGTCCCTACCCCTATCTGCTTACCTTCCCTGGAAGCCCAGGACCTTTTCCACATCGCACCATAGGAAGTGGTGGACGGGAAGGGACAGGAGCCTTCCCTCTATAAAACGTGGTCCTTGCTTGAGGCAGTGAAGGGAACTATGTAAGTTTTAATAGGGAAAGCCTTTAATCAGGTAATTTTTTTCTGTTAAACTCTGCTTTTTAAAATATTTAGGGTGGGGCGCCTGGGTGGCCAGTGGGTTAAAGCCTCTGCCTTCTGCTCAGGTCATGATCTCCGGGTCCTGGGATCCCCGAATCGGGCTCTCTGCTCAGCAGGGAGCCTGCATCCCCCTCATTCTCTGCCTGCCTCTCTGCCTACTTGTGATCTCTGTCTGTCAAATAAGTAAATAAAGTCTTTAAAAAGTTAAAATATTCAGGGTTAAGTATAATTCTGTTCATTGTTTTCTGCTCTTTTGAAATACGTAACTTGCAATGGTTGACCATGTGCTAGACTCAAACAGATGTAGCCTCTAATCTATGCTCTGTAAGTGCTTCCTGACCCATGAGGGAAGAGAAGACATCAGGTGACATCATTAGAAGCTTTTTTAGTTAATGCAGGACAGGAGAAAATGAAAATTGGACTAATTTAATTCAATTCTTAGGTTGTTCTGTCTTTTCCATAGGGTTATCTTTTTTTTTTTTTTTTAAGATTTTATTTATTTATTTGACAGAGATCACAAGTAGGCAGAGGCAGGCAGAGAGAGAGAAAGGAGGAAGCAGACTCCCTGCTGAGCAGAGCCCGGTGTGGGGCTCGATCCCAGGACCCTGGGATTATGACCTGAGCCGAAGGCAGAGGCTTTAACCCACTGAGCCACCCAGGCGTCCTTCCATAGGGTTATCTTAACTGAAGACAGGTTTCTTGTTGGTTAGAATAGCTCAGTAGGTATCAAGGTTTTGTTCACGATCTAAGGAAGAGTGATGTGATGCTGCCTTTGGCTTTTTTTAGAGAGAGCCTCTTTGCCCAGACCCCCAGCATGTCTCTTTCTGCATTCACTGGCTGAATTTATATAGCGTCATTTGTCCTTGAACCAGTCACTGGCAATGAGTAATGGAGTTGCCATGATTGGCTTAGACCAGTCAGCTAGATAATCAATCACATTGCTTACCATAGGGGTCTCCTGCCAAAATTCATGTGAGCAGACTTCCAGTAGAAGAAATGCACATCTAGTAGGACCATGTAAGGATAAGAGGTCAAAGGCAAAGTAATGGAGAGGTGGTCCTGGCCCTTGTTTGTGTTCCCTCAGTTGCCTAGATAGCTTTCGGGCTCTCTGCTCAACAGGGAGCCTGCATCCCCCTCATTTTCTGCCTGCCTCCCCCTCATTTTCTGCCTGCCTCTCTGCCTACTTGTGATCTCACACAGGTGCATGCATGTGTATGCTCTCTTTCTCTCTCTCCCATAAATAAATAACAATTTTTAAATAAAATCATTACCTTAATAGAAGTAAAATTTACAGGACTAAAATGCATATATTTTAATGGTACAGTTTGATGGATTTTATATATAATGTGTACACTTCTTTTAAAGATTTTTATTTATTTATTTGACAGACAGAGATCACAAGTAGGCAGAGAGGCGAGCAGAGAGAGTGGAGGAAGCAGGTTCCCTGCTGAGCAGAGAGCCCGATGTGGGGCTGGATCCCAGGACCCTGGGAACATGACCTGAGCCGAGGGCTGAGGCTTTAACCCACTGAGCCACCCAGGCACCCCTATAATGTATATACTTCTTTAACCACAGCTGCAATCAAGTTATAGAAGATGCAGATTTTTTTATATCACTCTCCCCCCCCCCCCCAATTCTCCCGTGGCACTTACTAACCTGCTTTCTGTCACTATAGGTTACTTTGGCCTATTCCAGAGTTCCATGTATTCTCTTCAGTCTGGCTCCTTTTGCTCAGTAAAATGTTTCTGAGAGTTAAACAAGTTGTTCTGCGTATCAGTAGTTTCTTCCTTTTCAATGCTGAGTACATCCACTGTATGGCTACACCCCACTTTGTGTTTTCGTTCACCTGTTGATGGGCATTTGCTTGTTCCCTTTTATTATGAAAAAATGGTATGAACATTTGTGAGCATGTCTTTTTATGGACATACGTTCTAATCTTTTGGGGGTAAATACCTAGGAGGGCAGTTGCTCCATTGTATGGTAAGTATATGCTTAACTTATAAGAAACTGCCACCCAGTTCTCCAAAGTAGATGTATCTATACTGATTTAATATATATATATTTTTAAAGTAATCTCTATGCCTACCATGGGGCTTGAACTCATGACCCCGAGATCGGGAGTTGCATGTTCTACCAACTGAGCCAGCCAGGTGCCCCCTGTATTGATTTTAGTACATATTTGTCCTTTCCTCTCCTTTTTGCTTGGGTAACTTGAACTAATTCTTTTTTTTTTTTTTTTTTTAAGATTTTATTTTTAAATAACCTCTGTACCCAGTGTGGTGCTTGAACTCACAGTCCTGAGATCAAGAGTCGCATGCTTTTCTGACTGAGCCAGCCAGGCACCCCTTAACTAATTCTGAAGAATTACCTCAGACATCACCTGCATGGAAGGCTTTTTTGACACTTTCATCTTTCCCTCTTTTGAGGTAAATTAAGGAAGTTCCTCCTCCATGTCCCCATAGCACCTTGGTTATTGAAATTATTACCTTGCCCATCATTTCATCAGACTGAGCTCCTTGAAGATGGAGAAAGTGTTATTATTTCTGTATCCCTTGTGGATAATAAACCTAATAAAATATAGCTAGATGCTCAGTAAATATTTGTGAATGGGTGACTGACTGGAACATTATTCAGCTTACAGGGGGTTTATGGCCCTGTAAGGGAGGTAAAACAGGCATGTAAATAACTATAATGTAAAGTGGAAATTAATGAGGTGAAGAACAAAGTCTATGGGAATTCAGAGAGATGGCTTTTTATTTTATTGTATTTTATTTTTTTTATTTATTTGACAGAGATCACAGTAAGGCAGAGAGGCAGGCAGAGAGAAAGGAGGAAGCAGGCTCCCCGCTGAACAGAGAGCCCGATGTGGTGCTCCATCCCAGGACCCTGGGACCATGACCCGAACCGAAGGCAGAGGCTTAACCACTGAGCCACCCAGGTGCCCCAGAGAGATGGCTTTTAATGGGGATGGTTTGGGTGGTTAACAAGGGAGGTGGACATTTCAGCTGAGCCCCAAAAGATGGATGTAGATATATAGAGATACTATTGGTTTTGAGAGGATTTGACTTGAACTTCTGTCCCAGAAGGTTGAGCAGGTTGGAGGTTGAAGGCTGTGTTTGGGCTAGTTACACTAAGATGCTCTGTTTTGTAAGCTTTGCTATTCCCAAGAGGTACTAGGTACTAGATACTAGTACCAGCAGGTGTTAGGGGATACTGAAATGTTTTCTGTTTGGCAGAAGAAGAATATGAATGTGTTTCTCCATGTGTCTTTCTGTTATCTCTCTAAATTCTAAGTCTTATAGACTAGAGGAAAAGAAGCTTCTCTTACCTCTTATCACCCTGTGATGTGGTAACAGTCACACAAGTCACATCATTGCCACGGCCCTGCCTCGGAGGTTGTCTCATCTCCCTGGCGCAGACATCTGGGTGCACTTTTCAGCCTGTTTGTTTACTTTTCTTCTTTATCATATGTTCATAGAATATTATAGCTGGAAACTTTCAAAATAATCAGATATCGGGATCTTGTTTTACAGGTGAGAATTGACCTTGAGACCCATACCGTTGCCTGGTTAATGATAGTAATGTTTAAAGCTGCACTTCATTGAGCACGTTGGTATGTGTCATATGATAATCCATGTGACAGCCTGGCAAGGTGTAGGTATGTCTCTGTTTTACAAATGAGAAAACTGAGGCAGAATCTCAGATAGCACAATGCAGAATGAGGAGTCCCAAAGCCAGAAGTTTTCACTACTGCCTGCTACTGAGCCCAGGCAAGACCCTGGGTCTGCTGGGTCACTGGCCACAGAGGAGGAGGAAGTAGGGCCAAAGCCCTCAGGTAGAGGGAGGCTGTCATCACACAGGTGGAATAGAACAGCGTTCTTGGCTGCCTACTGAGACCCTGGAGTGCTGGCCTCTTTGAAACACATATGACGCTGCCCCAAATAAGACATCCAGAGCAGAAAACTACTCAGCCAGTTTCAGTTGATTCAGTTGGCTTGATTCAAAATTATTTGTATGAGAGTGTGTATTTTTATTTTTAATTATGCAAATAAAATTGTTTGTGTTCATTATATAAGTAATACTTAAAATACATGTGCATGGGGCGAAGTTAAATCAGAGAGACCAAGAGCAGAGTCCCAGTGCCTGTTCAGCTCCCTGACCCTACTCTAGCACTGCCCCCACCATAGTTAGGAACTATTTGCCATTAGAATTATGTGTTCAGGGATGCCTGGGTGGCTCAGTTGGTTGAGTGGCTGCCTTCGGCTCAGGTCATGATCCCAGCGTCCTGGGATCGAGTCCCACATCGGGCCCCCTGCTCGGCAGGGAGCCTGCTTCTCCCTCTGCCTCTGCCTGCCTCTCTGTCTGCCTGTGCTCTCTCTCTCTCTCTCTCTAACTAATAAATAAAGAAATAATCTTTAAAAAAAAAATTAAAAAAAAAAAGAATTATGTGTTCAGGGGCACCTGGGTGGCTCAGTGGGTTAGGCCTCTGCCTTCGGCTCGGGTCATGGTCCTGGGGTCCTGGGATCGAGCCCTGCATCGGGCTTCCTGCTCAGCAGGGAGCCTGCTCCTTCCTCTCTCTCTGCCTGCCTCTCTGCCTACTTGTGATCTCTCTGTCAAATAAATAAATAAATAAATCTTAAAAAAAAAAAGAATTATGTGTTCAGTCCTCTTTTTCTGTGCACTTGTGTACATCTACACATAGTTTTAGGGAGTTAATAAGTTTTATCATTCTTTATGTACTTTTCTTTAATTTTTTTTTAAAAAGCTTAACAGCATGTCATTGAGATGTTTCTGTCAGTACAAATAGCACTATTTTAACTGCAGTGTATATATTTCATGGTATGGGTGTACCCTCATGAACATTTAGGCTATTCCTAGTATTTCTCTATTGTAAATACTATGGCAGTTAACACCTATGTCTGTAACACGATAATACCTTTACAGTTATGTTGTAAAGTTATGGTGTAATTACAGTTATGGTGTAATACCTTAACAGAGGTGTTGGCTGCTTCACATGCTACCCAGACCTGGCTGAGAATATTTTTCAGAGGGCTCAAAATATTCTTACTGGCCTTTATTATTGAATGGTCACACCCTCTGAAATGTATTAATTGAGCATTACAGTTGCTTTATAGGCAAAAGGTTAGTAACGACTTAATATGTGCTAGGTACTTTCTTATCTATTACCTCAGTGAAATCTTTTTAACAATCGCATGAAAAATGTGCTGCTACTTACCATTTACCTGAAACTAAGACTTGGAGAAATTGTGACTTGCATTAAGAGACATGGCTTCTAAGGAGCCCGTTCAGAATGTGAACCCTTGTCCTCTGGTTACCAGTGCAGTGTCTCTTTCTCCATTGTTCTGAAGCTGGTCCTTTCTCTTCTTAAAGTCTTTAAAGAGAAAAATTATAGGAAGTAAAATGTCCTTGAAATAGCGCATCATAGCATGAGTAGAGAGAGGAAGAGCGGGTATCCTCTAAATCGGGGGTGGTGTGGGGGTACAGCCTCTGTCTCTGGCATCAAGCTTGGAGGTATGATTCATGACTTCAGGAGGCTGTGAGAGCGGCTACACTGAGAGACCTCGGTGCCCTGACAGCAATGTCCTGCTATTGTGAGCTGTGGATTTAGTATCATGCTAAAAAAAATAAATCACCACCAGCAAAGGCTGTAGGTTTAGATGCAGCTGCCTCTGAGAGCTCTCCCCCAACAGGAGAATGGCCCTCAGCGGACAGATTCTCTCTGCTCCCTTTGAGTCTTCATTTCCGTATGGGTCAGAGGTTATTTTCAACCTGGGGGTTGCCTTAGCTCTTTGGGAATGGGACAGTGCAGTGGGGCGATGGTCGGAATGGAATCATTGTTTTGAGCTCTTCCAGGAAGGACCCTGTGCTTGTAGGTCTCCTGAAGTAGGTGTGAGCAACCTTTCCTTCCAGAGGTGAAATTTGAGCAGTTTGGAAAGAGGAATCCATTCTGCTCTTCTGGCAGAATGACCCGTGTCCACGGATCGTAGGGGGATCCTGTGGATGCTGTAAAGTAATAAAAAATTTAAAAAGAAGTCATCAGATATATTGGAGGAGGAAAGTTAAGAAAACCTGAAAAAAAAAATACGGTGGAATACAAATCCCTTATAGAGTAAATAATGTTCTTACAGTGAACGTGTCAGCATTTTTAACAGATGTGTGCTCAAGTGTGTCGTGACTCAGAATGTATACAGAAGGCACAAGCACTAACGTAGTCAATGTTTACATTCAACTCTCCACCTCCAAATACACATGGACGGTTCCACTTGTGTAAGTGTAATTACACCTCTGAAAACTCCCTTGGTCCCTTTTTCCTCCTCTCCTCAAACACATATTTTGTTTTACTTCCCTAAAGATACGTGATACATATGAGAGAACATACTACTCAGTTGCCTCACACCTCTCTGAGTAGTGTATAAAGCATGACATGGTGAAACACTGGGGACACAGGTCCACTGGGAATCCTAAACACTGGTTTCCAGCCGCAAATGTGCTGGAATGAAAATAGAAAACAATGAGGCATGTGCAGAGTCAGCTTTTCTCTGTGTCTCGGCTCAGCAGTTTTCCCGCTGTCCTAAACTTTACTTTAAAAAAAGAGCTGGGGAAAAAGAGGAAATGATCCAGTGTTTTAGAACTTTGATATAAAATAGCAGTTTAGGGTTGTGGGGACACTTACTAAAAAACCAAAGCTTAATTAATGGTGAGAAGTCTCACTGTTCGTTGCTTGGTTGTGAGGACTTGTATGTGTGTGCGCCCAACACAGTCCACAGCTCACCACCCACGTGAGAACAGACACAGCCGTGGATTTCCGTGGCAGCGTGGTACCAGCTGCATTTGGTCTTCAGGAAGCCTGGGTCTTATTTTTGCTTTTGCTGCCCACTTGCTGTGGAGCCTTGGAAATGCCATTTTTTTCATTAATCTCCCAAAGAATTACACCGAACAAGATTTATTGAGTGCTTACTATGTACGAGGTCTTGTCTCAGTGCTGGGGAGGATGAATAAGATAACACTTGACTCTAATACGCTTAGATGCGGGGGGAGTCCTATAGTTTGGTCTTATGGTGTGCCCATCAGAGAAGAGCCAGCGTGCTGCAGGGATCCAGAGGAAGGGGTGAGGTTACGTCTAGCCGAGAGAGGGTTCGTGGAAGCAGCGAAGAGCATTAAGGTGAGCCCTGAAGTCTAGCTGGGTCTCGAGCATGGTGGGGACCTGGAGTGGAGACGAGTGCAAGAGCTGGGGAATGCAGGAGGCCTTTCTGCATGACCAGACCCCAGAAGGGAGTGGTGCTGTGTTGTGGTAGGTGCCGACTGCCAAGCCAGACTGTCCTTTAGTCTTCCTCAGTTTCCTCATCTGCAAAAAAGACAGATGAGGTTTCCTTCATTTCCTTCAAAAAAGGCAGATGAGGTTTCCTTCTGTTTCCATGTGCCGAAAAAAGAGAATATTATGTTTGCCCCATCAGCATGCAAATCACACCTGGTCCAGTGGGTCTTATACTTCGTGCTTGAGAACTACTAGGTTTTTAGCCCTTTATGAAAAGCAGCCCCCACTTTCCTTCTTGTTTTTCTGTTTTAGCACCGTTATCACTAGGATGCTATTTACTATAGGCAGGACTTGGTAAATAGGAAGGAAACCATAAGTGATGTATTCAGCCATTTCATTAATGGTGCAGGAATCCAAGTTGACTTTCTGTAGTTTACTTTGAAAACTTTGTTAGCAAAGTATTATTTTATACACCTGTAGATGCATCTGTTAAAAAGGAGAAAAGCCAAGACAGAGGGAAATGTGAACATCAAGTATGTTCACATTTTCTCCATGTTATCAGTAGCGTTTTTCGGAAAGTCCTGATTAAAAATGAAGGCTGTTTCCACTTTTTGGTTTACTTGCCTTGCAGCGTACCAAGTCAAGGCTGAGCTGGGGGCCACCTTCCAGAAAGCAAAGACTTCCTTTCTGACTGGAAATAGCTGTATTTTGTTTGACCTTCAGAATACTCGTGGCCTTGCTGAAATATGTGGGCCAACATTTGTCCTGGCAAGGCCAGCGCAGTTTAATATTGGTGTCTGCAGAGATTACTTTATAGGCCATTCAAAGCAGTGGGAGAAAGGTGACTATAGTAACTCAGACACTTGCATCCTTTCCGGCTTAAAAATCAAGGAGGTGATTTAAAACAGGCAACATTTGAAAACAAACACCAACAATGAAAGAACAAAACCCTTCTTGCAGTTCCTAGTTGTCTAAAATTTTCAGAACTTTGCCAGGGTCAGAGTGTTCTTTTGCAAGTGACCTTGTCAGGAAGAGGGATTGCATCTCACGTATTACATTGTGCTGATATCTACAACCCTCTCCTAATGATTGTCAAATATGGACCTTGGAAAGCACCATTTCCATGCTTTTCGAACAGTATGTTCTTTATGATGCTTTGTTTGTAAAAATACTATCACGTGGCTAGGGATTTGCATTAACACCCTAATGTCAACTGGAGTAAGATCTCATGGTAGGTTTTTTTCCCCCTACCAAGTTAGAAGCAGAGTCCAGAGCCCAAGGTGGAGTTAAAAGTTACTGTTCTTACTTTAAAGCAAATACATAACTAGAATTCTTGCTGTATACTGAGTTCTTGAGTTCTTAGGGAGTCCAGTAATTTTCACTACTTAGGGCCACAGTTTGATTTTGTCAAACGCACAGTTGAGATGATAAATGATAAGTACTCAGCGATTAGATGGGTTCATATGTGGTGACATGAAGATGTTTTCTTTAATAAGAATATCGGTTATATGGGAGTAATTGAAAATAATCATATCCTGTTGTCGACATTCTGTATTAATTTAGGGGAAAAGGGTGAAATATGGATGTTTTGTTCTGCTTACGCAGAGGGATATAAAAAAATGCATGTAATTACATTTCTTAACGCTCCATTTTGCTTTTGATGTGCTCCCACCAGGTAAAGCTGTACTTGAATGTTAATGCTTATAGCAGGAGTCTAAAGTTTCACTTGAGGCCAGTAGGTGGGAACCACTGTCTCTAGTGATTTTCAAAATAAAATCCCATAAAGACCCCACGGCTGGAACCGGTGGTATGCAGCTTTAAAAAGTGAGTGTTTTGGAATCCAGGGGGACACTGTCTAATCGCTGTCAGGATGATTCCCAACATGCACCATTCCCACCGTGCACCAGCTCATTTGGTTGGCTGTTAGTTGTGTGAATGTTTGCCGTTCATGCAATTACAAAAGAGAAATATCTGATAAAAAAAGAATAGATGTAGAAAAATATGTTAGAGTTTCTATTCAGTCCATATTTATACGTATTTGCTTACTGTAATTGAGAAAGCAGGAGTGGTGAGTGAAGCTCAGGGGTTAATACGAAAAGTAATGGAGAAAAAGTGAATAGAAAAAAAGAAAAATAGATGTTTTGATAATCTTTGTCAAATGTTTTTCCAAAGACCAGCCTCAGATTTAAAATATTATGCAGATGTAGGCTTTGGCCTCCAGTTGTTTTCTGATAGGAATTCAGCCTCAAGTTGAACTTTCAAATCGGTTATTTTCTTTTCTTTTTTTTCTTTTTAATTACTAAGTGACCAATCTGTTGTAGTTTGTTGATCTATTTTCTCCTCTTACTCTCCTGCTGCTGCTTTCTGCCTGAGCTGCTGTTTGTTCTGGAATGCTGGGCATGCACATGTAGGGTTAGGGTTGCCTGCCTCTGCCTTAACCAGAAATGGAGGAAATCTGACCCACTTTGTCAATTTACAAGTTTAATTGGACTCGAAGGGGTTCTGATGGACAGTTATTTTCTCCATGTTCCTATTTCCAAAACCCTTATCCCTTTACATGATTAATACTGGTATTTCCACTGCAGAAGAGGCTTCTCCACTCTGTTATCTTTCTTAATCTTCCTTCAGAGAGGGTGTTTGAGGATGGGTCTTGCCACAGGCAGTTTCTTTCCCTGTCATCTGATTTTATACTAAAGCCGTTGAAGTCCAAACTTTTTGTTAGGCAGTTCTAATTAATCAATCTCTTCTATTGGTATCTTGCTTTTAAGCTTGTAGAATTCTTTGCTATCCATTACGTTAGTTTGCTTTGGAAACAAAGGTAGGATTAGCCCTAGTTTACAGGTGGCCCAGGTCAAGCAGCTTGTTACTGGCAGAACTGAGACTAGAACTTGGGGCTTCTATCCCCAGGATAAGCCTTCTTTCCTCTGTGTTCTTAAGGTCTGTTATCGTATGTTGTGAGCTGCTTTTTTAAAGAGGGAGGGTAGGACAGTGAGGAGAAAGGATGTTCTTTTCTACTGATTTTTCATGTATTTATTGGTAATATTTTTATGTTTTATAGGGCTTTCTGATTGAACTAAAAAACAACAACAACAACAAACTTTCAAATACATGATTTCATTTCTTTCATAACAACCCCGGGGATTAGTCAGGATAAGTATTATCCCTGTTTTAGAGATGAGAAAACTGAGGCTCAGGAAAGTGGCATGTTTTTAGTGCTGTTGGAGCCATGACCTGGACAGGGTTGGACTAAGACTAAAGTGAATGAGAATTCCACGTGGGCTTTTCCTTTCTGTAACATTCATGGAGCCCTGTTAAGTGTCATTTGCTGTGTTGGGTATCATGGATTCAAAAATAACCTGTTGTTAAATTGGTATAGTAGAAGGTTCTTGGAGTTGGGTAGGAGGTGGTGCTTGGGGTTAACTTTGTTTAAGGGAATAATTTTTATAGTATGGACAAGGTGGTCAATTTGGAAGACTCTGTGTTACAGAACTGCAGCCAGATGTGTGTTTACTTTTGTGATCCCTGTTTTATTTGTTGGTTTATTCATTCCTATGCATTAGGATAGAAAAATAAATACAGTTCTGTTTTGGCTCCCTGAAATAGTTTTTACATTTTCTGGAATTTCCTCACTTATTGTCTTTAATATTCCAGAGTTTTATTATGACTCATTTGAGCCATGCAATAATAGAACAAGTAGGTGTAGGCCCGTGTGAAGAGGCTTATTAAGTAATTTGGGGGAAATGTATTTTTGAAGACTGTAAATATTCATTTTTTTTCTTGGTCTTGAGATTTGTTTCATGGGTGTCAGCGCTGCGTGTTCTTGTATGTTTTGGATGAGAGAGGGTAAAAAGTTAGGAGTTAAAAGAGCACAGTTTAATTTTTCTCTTTGGCTCAAATATGTAGTTTTACCATAAACTACTGAAAGTTTCCTGTTCTTGTTTAATAAAAAAGTGCACTTCCATTCATTGTTTCCATGTAACTTCCTATGCTTTTTACAGTAAAAAAGGTCAAAATTTAGGATAAATTATGAATTATCTCTGGGGCAAAGAAACACTATTTCATTTTAGAAAAGAGCTTTAAAATGTGAACCTCTCTGAATCTGAAACTGTGATAGTTCTCAGTATCCACCTTTTTTTTTTTTTTTTTAACCATAATCATGGTTTGCAAAGAGGACAGACAGTCTGACCCATGTTTCTAACTAACATCAGAAGGCCGGGAAGATTCTGTGTCATGACTTGGTTTTAGAAAGCTGCCGATAATGTCAGTAGAGGGTCTTTTGAGTGGCTTTGTGTGTCTTCGTGTGCCATCGCAGCATGCAGCCTGCCCTCCACTGTCTGGTACATCATGGATCACTTGTACTGACCCAAAACAGGGACCCATGGTCGCAGAGTCTGACCGCAGCAGCAGTGTCCTCCAGCACTGGTGGTGGGAGAGAGAAGATGGGAAGGAATGGTGATTACAAGTTCCATTGAAGTACTATAGTGTAGAAGAATGTGCAGGTGATGCTAAAATTGTAATTAACCTGGGGATGCAGGTTATTATCTGTTCATCCTGAACAATAAAGAAGTATGTATACACACACACACACACACACACATATATACTCAGGAGACCTAGTCATATATTTGCTTTCTCTCCCTCTTGAAAAGATTATATATATATATATATATATATATATATATATATATATATATATTTTTTTTTTTTTTTTTTAAGATTTTATTTATTTATTTGACAGATCACAAGTAGGCAGAGAGGCAGGCAGAGAGAGAAGGGGAAGCAGGCTCCCCACTGAGCAGAGAGCCTGATGCAGGACTCGATCCCAGGACCCTGGGATCATGACCTGAGCCGAAGGCAGGGGCTTTAACCCACTAAGCCACCCAGGCACCCCAGAAAAGATAATATTTCTAAAATGCTTGAAGTCCCAGAGTCAGAAGAGTAGGGCCTTTAGCACAGTTTCGGTGTGAACTAAATTCCCAGCAGTTCACCCTGAGTAGTACATACGCTTCACTTTCTTTGATGGCTTGCCATTCAGATTAGGTCAGTGTGGATGGACAGTGTCCCTAATATTGTTGCTAATATTGTCACTAATGTTGTTATACAGTGTCACTTTTATGACAAGTATGGTCAAGTTTGTGTGTCTGTTGCACATGAAGAAAACCAAAACAGTTGGTGAGTTCCGGGAGGAGAGCTGTCAAAAGTCCATAGAGGTTACTCTGTAGGTGGGATGGCCCTTATCCAAGCTGTTGACTTAGAATTGAGTATGAAAGATGACACGTGATGGGCTTGGAGCAGAGAGACAGACCTGCAGCCAGGGTGGAAAAATAAGGATAGGCAGAAGTATAAAACACAAATATGGGACCATTTGGTGTAGAGACAGAAACTGAAACACCATATTGAAGTTTAATAAATTGTAATTAGTATTCACAATGATGACCCCAAGTCCTCAAAAAAAAAAATAGTGATATTCAGGATGCTCAGAATGTTTAAGGTGTTCAGGAAAGAATTATGTATGTAGTACATTTTAGGTAGATTTCCCATAAAAATGACTTAAGTCTCTTTCTTGAAAGGAGTAAATCCTTGCTTATTTGGAAGATTTACGTATGTGGGATATCTCATTACCGGTCAGTGCTGAACAAATGAAGCATTTGTTGTATGGTGGTACGGTGGCTCTTTGGCCCAGATGAAGTAAGGGGGAGGGGAGTAGGGAATATGATATTAATACTGGGAGAAGGAATTAATTATGACTTTAAATAATGGATTAAACTTTGGTACATTTTTCTGTGCAAATGTTGAAACAAAGTCCTTTTTATTTTAGGAATTGGCATGCACAGGATTTCATTTTCAGATTGACCATGTGAAAGTATTAGAGCTTGTCTCCATGTGAGAGAAGGTGAACTCCCTGTGGCAGAGTGGTTTCCGAAGGTTCACTTGTGAGGAAAAGAGAGGCGCTAGTTGATCCAGAGTGGAAAAACACCGAAGATCCCCCCACCAATAACACACAGATTTCCGAAAAACAGAAATTGCTTTGATTGAATGTGACAGACTTAAAAAAAAAAAGAAAAAGTTAAGCTTTGAAATATCCTGTGACACATCTGTTTTGAAAGGTTTCTTTGTCACATACAGATGTATGTTTGACAGTACTTTACTGTGTGTGGCATTTGTCATGAGCATGCTTAGTCCATGTGGTTTCTGAACGGGTATCTCATTTATCTCAGCTTTAAATTTTGGGGGGAGTTTATTAAACAGCAGTATGATAATTTTTTTTAAAGATTTTATTTATTTATTTGACAGACAGAGATCACAAGCAGGCAGAGAGGCAGGCAGAGAGAGAGGGAAGCAGGCTTTCTGCTGAGCAGAGAGCCCGATGTGGGGCTCAATCACAGGACCCTGGGATCATGACCCGAGCCGAAGGCAGAGGCTTTAACCAACTGAGCCACCCAGGCGCCTCTACACCTAGTAGTCTTATCAGTGGTGCCACTTGATTGACCTGTAACTGCTGCAGACTCTAGAAATACCAGCTCCACAGTTTCTCCTGAACTTTTTAGCTTCACTGTGAAAGGAGCGACAGCACACCAGTTGTTCATAGATTTTTCTACAAACCGTCAGCTTTGTTTCCCTCTTAACAAACATATTAGCAGTGAGCTACCTAGCTTGAAGAGGAAGGAATATGGTTTATTATTGTAATTGAGTTGATGCTTGATAATTTGGCATTCATGTTAAACATGTCCTTCATGCCTTTTAACAACCAACTGCTGAGTGCCCAGATTATATATAAAATCCTTTAAGTAAATATATTTTAGTTAGTTCGTGGCCCAGTTTGTACACATGGCTGTAATTAGTAATATTTTACATGGCCAAAACAAAAGTTGGTAGATTTTTATTTTTATTCTCTTATCTCCTATATGTAATCAGGACCAGTGGTTACAGGCTTTGATTCAACTCCCCAGCAGTTGTGGTTTTCTCCTTCCATCCTTCCTGACCATACCCCCACTTAACAGCTACTTGTCCTGCTACTTACCCAGATCCCGAACCCCAGTCTTAACTGGGGGCTCAGAGTCCCAGAGAATGCTCACAGTAGCCTGTTGTACCTCTGTGGTATTTTTGCCCATCTTTACCTCTCTTTCCTCCCATATTTTTCTTTCTCATCAGATAATCAGTTTGCTAGAGGGAAAAAAGAAAATCAGGCTAGCGACTTTCAGGTTTAAGTTGAGGTCTGATTGATGAATAGGTTTGGTTTGGTGACGTCCTCCCTCAGGGTTAATGAGGGGCAACTTTCCAGTGCTGCAAGTCTCACTTTGCCAGAAAATAATTGCATTGGTAGGAATCAAATTGTAATTTTTATTGGTTACATGCCTAAATTGTGTTTAATATTTTGAATCCAGATCAATTAAGTATGTTTCCTTTAATAAAGAAGTAGACTTTCTTTTAATGATTTTGTTTATCTCAGACTCACACAAGAGAAAACATTCCATTTTCTTCCATCCTTCCAGTCTTCTAATTCGTTCTTGGTCTCAGTGCTGAGCCATTTGTTATAGCAATAACATCCATAATTTGTATCCATTCATTGAGATCTCCCTGTAATTGAATACTGAAGGGGAGCCAGTGTCTCCTTTATTCCTGGCTTCCTTTAGATCTTGTCAGAATAGGAACATCTTTTCATCTTCTAGATTAAAAATAAACAAGAAGAAAGTCAGCCAAAATGATACCAGATTACTCTCTGGATTTTGGAAAGTCCCTGGAGGCAGAAACATGGACTCATCTCACCTTTGGGAATTGTACTTACAGAATTTGCTCAGAGAAGAGGAATTTTTACTCTAATACTGCACATACTTTTATTCTAAATCTTTCCACTGCAATTCCTAGAAATATTTTTTGGGGAGTAGTGGCTGGGGAGTAGTATAAGAACATCTTATCTTAGATATTTTATTAATCATTTAAAAACTCATAAAGAAGACATTTTTTCAATGGAGAAAATTTTTTCATTCATTTATTTCTCTTCCCCTCAAGGGACTTTATGTCTCTAATAGTACTTGAAATTTGTAAAGCATTGGCATGTGTGGTGTCTCCTGATCTATGAGCCTCTCATAAAGTAAGAGAGAAAAAGATTATGGGAAGCTTAAGGACAAGTTTAAGCAGCTAGTAAGTGGCAGATCTGGATTTAAAATGGCGGCTCTCCTATTTCCTGATTCAGTGCTCCTCCTATTACCACTGTGTATCTAATACAGGAATTCTTCTCTTGCTGTGCCTAGTGGTAACTTCTGGAACATACTTCCTCTGCTACCTGTTCTCTTCAGATTATAAAAACAGGAGAAAAACCACTTCCTCAGAGAGCCGAATGAGTCCTTTCTGAGACTCTTGGTTGTGTAGTGGTATCTTGCTTAGATGGAAGAGTGAGTACCCTTTCCTGGCACTTCCCAGCACTTTGAGAATTTAAATTCTTAAAGATGCCCTGCCCATTGTTTCTTTTTGAACCTTTAAAAACACAACTTGAGCACAGGAAATTCTTCAGTATGGTTGCACCATGATTTGAACACAATATACAAGTATGAATTGGCTTTTGGCCCAACAAGTTGGCAGTTGACTTCTTGGAAGAGGGTTGGTTTGTCAAGAGGAGGGTCTGGATTTAGGTATTCACTTGGAGGAGGAAACTGTGGTAAGAGATGTGTAAGGATTTCTGCTGTAGAAAACTATGGCTCTGTTTGTGTGTGTGTTTCCTGATAAATACACATTACAGGTTTTAGAATACTAGAAACTCTTCTGCTTGTCTCTTTCCTACCTAGGATAAGCTTTAGCCTTAAACTTTAAGCCAAGTTTTATTGTTGAAAAATCTAGGTGGGACTTTGGTAGAAGGGCCCCCTTTGGGTTTTAATGGTGGTACATTCCATGTTCCATCCCCCCAAGGGGCTCTAGCTCCAAAGTCATGTAATTTGAGATGGTATAAACACAACATATGTTGTATGTGCTGCAGGCGCTCTTGAGCTCGGTCCTTCCAGGTGTTTTTTTCCTGGTGCTGTGCTTTTGCATCATATCCTGGCCCTTGTCTCATTCCCTTGCATGAAGCTCACTTAGAGCCAGGCTGTACTATTGGCTGACAAGTCATGGTGGGTGCGCTTTCCTACAGATTCTTGGATCCAGTGGGGGTAGAAGGAATTTCCAGCTTAGGGGCAGAACAGATCCTAAAGTGCCCAGGCGTACAGTCTGTGGAAGTTTGTCCCTCTTCACAGCTGACAGCATTGTGGAATTCCCTGTGGGACAATAACAGAAACCCTTATTAGCCAATGGTGTTGCTGGAATAAAATCTCCCCACTGCAGTGTCTTGGTCCCAGGCTATAATGTTACCCCTCGATTCCCTCTGCATCTTTACCACTTTTATTGCTGCTGAACACATACTCCTCATGAGTACCCTGGGTGATATGGGAAATCTGTGTGCTGGAAATTATGTGCAATAGGTACCAGATGTTTGTGTCAACGTGGTGTGCCTTGGTATTTAAAATGCTTAAGGATCACGTTTATTAAATGTGAAAATTACTTATTATTCCTTCCCCCAAACAATCACTCCCCCACCCCTAATATTTTACTCCTTGCGTGAGGTGTGATATTAATTTCTTTGGGGACAGATTAAATTTAAACTGTGTGCAGCAAAGGCATCTGTTCCCAGATGTTTCGTCTGCATTCTGTCAGGCCTTAGGGCTGGCCTGCAGCCAGTGTGGATGTGGGGGTTCTGTAACTGAGATCGGAATGCTGTGTTGGAGCTAAAGGACATAATGAAAGGGTGAGTCCATTTGCATTTTTTTCTTTAAGTGGAACTGGGAATTTAGACATTGATGTGATAGCCAGATCATAGGAACATTTCCCTTGTGTGCAGATAAGCAAACATGAGTGAAAAAGAGGAAGACAACATTTGGTAAAATGAGAAATGAACTTGTGCTTTCTCATTGAATTTATGATGCCTTTGAAGTCAACCAAAAGGTTGCAAGTGTGGACCAAGCAGTTATTTTATCAAATATGAGTGAATGTGTATGTTTGACCAGTAAGTCTGTTTGTTCATGAAGCCCTGAGATGAAGGCCAGGAAAATGCAAGGTGGAAGCAGGCAGTGACTTATCCCTGGGAGACCAGGTTCGAATCCCGCCCTACCCCCTAACTGGTGGTGACCTGTGGCAAGTTACTTAGCCTCTAGGACTAATGGTTTCCACCACTCTAAAATGGGGGTTTTTAACACTGTCTTTACAGTGATGTTACCAGGATTAGAAACAACATGTGCACAGTGTATGGCCCAGAGAAGGGTTATGATAACTGTACTCGTGAAGAATTAAACCCTGGCTTCTCCCAGGAGGCGGAGGGCTAGGCTGTCACCAGATGCCCCACAGTGTTGCCCCAGGTGGCCCAGCTGCTGAACAGAGGGCCCTGCTTTGTGAAGGAGGCCACTTGGTCTGAGCCACCTAGAGAGTCTCACCACAGGGATGACTTGAATCTGCTGTCTTCAGGTACATGTTTTTAGTCAACAGAAGTAGTGTCTTGTGGGCAAACAGGGGCCATGGGTTGGTCCTGGTGGCTGAGGAGGGTCTACTGAGGAGGAAGATCAGAGTCTGACTTCAGGGTAGGAAGGAGGACACGTGAACGAAACACAACGCCTGGCAGGATTTGGGGGAAATACTGTGCGGCCAGCAGAGGAGGATAAACTCAGCTCATGCTTTCAGACCAAGGGAACATTAGACTTCTTTGGGAATTACCCCCAAAGAATGTTGGATGGGGCATATACTAGATGCTTGGAATAAACAGAAATACCCAGATAGGGAGGCGGCCCCGCAGAGTATCTCTGGAGGTGAACTGTGAGTGTGTTACTATCAAGAAACACTGTGTCAAGATAGCCATCCCGTTCTGGGGCTGCACCATTTTACTTAGTGGAAATAATATCTGGTCTCTCCACGCTAGAGTTTCTGTGAGGCTTCAGATAAAGTATCTATAAAAATGCCCCCCCCTTTGGTAAAATGCCTCTTAATTGTAAAGAATGGTGCAAGGTGACCAGGAGTGCATGTTTATAGCATTGTTGCCTTCCAGCCGGTGTTTGTGCCCAGTTGATACTTCCTGTGGTCATGTAGCTTTTGCTATGCTGATCAGCATCATCCAGAGCACTACGCTCCCGCGCCTCCTGACTGTGGGGAAGGGATTGCTCAGGGAAGGAAGGGCTGTGGGTTTCCAGTGGTGGCCACAAGAGAGAACTCCTAGCTTTCTGAGGCTGTCAGGGAGAGCCTGCACCAGCAGCCACAGAAGTGAGCAGATAGATGAGTCAGACCGGTTTTGGAACATGTTTTCCTGGTTTCCAAGCCTTTGTGGCAAGGAGGCGCTGCATCCGGGCTCGGTGGTGGCCGCCTAGCTGGCTTGGACTCGTGTGGTAGGGCCTGGGGGCGGCTCCCAGTCTTCCCAGTGGAAGCTCTGCTCCCTGGATGTGGGTCTGGGCTTGTGTGAAGCCCAGAGAGGGCACTCGAGGCATGTGGTGAGTGCCCGGAGGTCGGTGCAGAGAGGCAGGCTGTGGCTTCAGGAGGGGTCAGCAAGTCCAGGGGCTGACCCAGAGGTGACAGGAGGCTGGGGGCTTGCTGGTGGCCAGGGAAGTGTGCCACCTGGAGAGAAGGGCCTTAACCAGTAGAGTGTTTGGGAGGTGAGGATGAAAACAAGTTTGTGGTTCCTGCCTGCTGTGACATTGGGGGGTGGGGAAGCCCCAGATGGAACTTCGTTTTTAGCAACCAGTAATGCCGCCTCCCTCATCTCATGATCGATCCCCTCACCCCCACTCCTTTGATACAAGATTGAAGTTTTGGCTACTGGGTGAAGAGTGAAAGGGAGAACTCTGAGATAGACTCTCCTATTTGTATGAAATCCTTTGCCCATTGGAGCATCTCATAGTTCTTTCCCTTTCCTCACCTTCTCTCCTTCCCCCTTCCCTCATTAATATTTGAGTGTATACTGGGTGCTCGACATTATGCCCTACCCAGGACATCTGTATTCCAGCCAATGGGAAGGAGGAAAGGGCAGAAGAACACAGTTCCTCCCTTCATAAGAAACCTCTTAGAAATTGCATATACCCCTTCTGGTTATAGCTTATAACCAGAATTTGGTCACATGGTCATACCTAGCTGCAAACATTAGCTAGGACTTCCAGTGCAGTGTCGAAAAGGAGTGGTGAGAGGGGACATCCTTGCCTTAGTCCTGATGTTAATGAGAAAACTTCTAGTTTCTCTCTGTTAATAAGTATGATGTTAGCTCTAGGGTTGGTTTTTCCTTTCCTTTCCTTTCCTTTCCTCTTTTCTTTCTTTCTTTCCCTTTCTATCTTTCTTTCAATGCTCTTTATCCAGTTGAGGAAGTTCCTGTTGAAGTTTATGCAGAGTTTTTATCACAAATGACTTAGATTTTGTCAAATGCTTTTTCTGCATCTGTTGGTATGATTATGTGACTTTTTTCTTCTGATTTTTCTTCTTCAGCCAGTTGGTGAGGTGGATTACATCAGTTGATTTTCAGATGTATGTATCTGGATAAGTCCTACTTGGTTGTGCTGTTTAGTTCTTTTTTACATTGTTGGATTCAATTTGCTAGTATTTTGTTGATGATTTTTGCATCTATGTTTATGAGAGATATTGGTCTATAGTTTTCTTGCAATGTCTTTGTCTGGTTTTGGTATTAGGGTAATGCTGACCAAATACAATGAGTTAGGAAGTATTCCTTCCGCTTCTGTCTTCTGAGAGAGATTGTAGAGAATTAATATAATTTCTTCCATAAATGTCCAATTTTTTAAAATGAAAATTTCACCATACAGAGACGTGAGCCCCAGCAGAAGGTGTGAGTCTCAGTGCTTGGGTGACTGGGCAACCTTAAAGCACTTACTTAAGTGCCTTGAATTTATTTTCCTTTTCTTTAAAATAGGGGTAATACCACTTCCTTATAATGGTGTTCAAGGTCATATAGACCTACTACTGCCTAGCCTGTAGTGAGCACTTAGTAAATAGGAGTGATTTATTTAATTTTTTTACTACACCAGACTGACATTGTGTGTTAATTATTGAAGGTACCATTTCTTATATACCCTTGGAGGATAAGGGTAGATAACTCCTAATTTCTTGTTTTTCTTGCTTTCTTGCTTTTTTGGCCTTAAGGATAGCTTAATCATATTTTATAGCTTTTTTGTATGTGTGGCAAAAAATTCATTGAAGGAGCCTCAAAAACTTACTACTACTTTGGTGTGTCTGGTGGTCGGAGATACTCTATATGGGGTGTGTTTAAACATTGACCCCAGTGGGTCTCTGTAAAGTGCAGTTATCCAGTCACTTGATCAGAGCGTGCCCTGTGCATTGCTTTCTTTTTTCTTTGACCTTGGGCTGACTTGTATAACACAGGGCTGGAACTGTAGCCCAATAAATGGGATTTGCCCTGCCCTGGACTCTGGCAGGACAGAAACCATGGATTCAAGTGAGGATTGCTAGTCTTTAGTGCTGGGTGTATCCCCTCCCTGGTTCCCTCCCCACTTTGGGAAAGACCTTATCCCCTGATTTGTTGTCAGTGAGTTTTTGCTTTAACCCCAGTGTGGAGATGAGCCCTGTGGTCATTTTAAGGAAGATCCTAATGGGTGATGGTGGCGCTGCAAGGAGGAGGGAGAGCCAATCAAGCAGACTGCAGATGTGTTCTGGGTAGAACCAGTTGGAACTTTGCACATGCATACAAAAATGGCACTGAAAAGGTTTTTTGTTTGTTTATTTTTATTTTGTGTGTGTGTGTGTAATCTCTATACCCAGTGTGGGGCTTAAACTCATGACCCCAGAGGTGTCTGGGTGGTTCAGTCAGTTAATTGTATGCCTTTGGCTCAGGTCATGATCCCAGGATCCTGGGATCCAGCTGGAGTCAGGCTCCCTGCTCATCAGGGAGTCCTGCTTCTCCTTCTCTCTTCCCCCACTCCCCTCACTCATGCTCTCCCTTGTGCTTGGTCTCTCTCTCTCAAATAAATAAATAAAAATCTTAAAAAAAAGAAAAAACCAAACCCATGACTCCAAGATCAAGAGTCAGATGCTATACTGACTGAGCCTGCCAGGTGCTCCTTTTTAAGTTTTTGTTTCAATTTCAGTTAATTAACATGCAATGTAGTATTCGTTTCAGGTGTACAGTATAGTGTACAGGTATACAGTATAGTGACTCAGCACTTCCAAGCATCACCACAAGTGCCCTCCTTAATCCCCATCACCTATTTCACCCATCCCCCCACCCTGAAAAGCATTTTTTTTTTAAAAGATTTTATTTATTTAATTTGTGATAAAGGCACATTCATGGCACAGAGCTGTGAAACCAGTTCCCCCGTGTTGAGTGTGTTCCCAGAGTTGAGTAGGAGTAGGAGACTCTGGAGCTCTGGGGTGCCAAGTACACCGACAGCCCACTGTGGTTAAGGAGGCCCGAAAGGGAAACAGTAGGGGGAGTGCCTGCTCATACTGTTTGCCCTACACCAAGACTTCTGAGAATCAGAGGTCCGGTACCTCCTGCCTTTTGCCACTGTGACATCTTCCTTCACCACCTCTGTTTCTCGGAAAGCAGCTGGGCACAGTACAGCAGCACAGAGAGCAGCAGTGATTATTTGAGAAGGTACATACTTCATTTCAGACCAGATAACTTTTATCAGCCTTGATAATTTCCGTGAGTTCTGAAATAGACTTGGCACACCAGGCAGGGTATCTGCTTATGGTCTAGCAGTGGGGGTGCGGGATTGCCTGGTTCTGGACGGCATTTGCATTTTACACTGGGGCTGTGGTCCTGGAGAGTACTTTTAATATGTAGAAATCAGGAAGAACTAATTGGAGTGTGTCCAGGTCTTTCATTGGGTTCCGCTTGGGAGGTTGTGGTTTAGTGGATGCTGTTTGTCCAAGTCCCAGTCTCCCCAGGTATCACATGGAGACAACGCCAAACTTGCAGGGGACTATCGCGGTTCCTCCTCCTTCTTGGATGTCCCTCTCTGTCAGTCATCCAGCCAGTGTGCAGTGAGGCCCAAGTGGGATTGTACCTCAGTCATTCCCCTCTTAGCCCCCTACAGCTAAATCCGAGTCCCCAGAATGGTGCCCTAGTCACCAATCAGGGAGGGAGCAAGTTATTTTAAAGCTCAGTGATTCATGTCACAATTAATTTTTGAGCATCTTGTACATGCCAGGTGCTATGATGGGTGCTGAGGGTACAAAGATGAGTAGCCCACCGTCTGGGAGGTCACACCAGACTACCAGACTAGTACACCAGATGTACTAGTTGTTACAGTGTAGAAGTTGCCGAGATGGGCAGAGAAATTATGTGAGGATGGAGGAAAAGTACCTCTCTCATCTTGGGCTGTTTGTTATGGGGCAGAGTTAGAGTGGAACAGGAATTTGGGTAAAGGAAACAAGCTTGAATAAAGATGTACAGTTAAGACACATCGTGGTATCTTTGGAGAAGGCATTGGGGTTGCTGGAGTGGGTTGGAGGGGAGGCTGGAGAGAGAGGAAGGGAGTTGTTAGGAAAGGCCTTATGTGCCTGGTTAGGGAGCTTGGGCTTTATTCTCAGGCCAGCAGCCTGTAAGGGACAGACATGCCAGCAGAGATGGGAGGGACAGGCATTCCTATGGGGAGCGACCATCCCACTGAGCACCCTGGTTGAGCTGGTCGGTGCTTGCATGGAAGGTGGCTTGGAGAGCTAGATTCTTGAGTGTCCTTTTAGGAAGATGTGTAGTCGTCTGGAGACAGAGGCGATGAGGGCCCTAGGAGGGAGGGATGGGCAGGAATGGATGTTAGGATTTAAGTTCTGATTATTGGAGAAAGGGAGAGTGAGGAAGCAGGAGCCAAGTGTGACCAGGGTTCTGTCTTTTCTATTTGAGACTCTACTCATATGCTTCTCCCTTTCTTGGGAGGATTTTTTTCTGCTCTCTGGCCCAAACTTTGCTATACAACTCAGACCCCAATTGCCCCGGTTCATTACATCTTGTTCTGTGTTGTTCTTAAGGTGGTTTTGCTCTCTCTAAGAAGGCAGGGTGTGCTTAGAGGTTAGGGACTGTATCTTATACTTTTTGGGTGAAATTTTAGTTGTTAAATATTATTTATTCATACTATCATTGGGCTTTAGGCAATTTATTCCATTTATTTCTGTTGTTGTTGTTGTTTTTTCCCTAAGAGAGGAAGGAAGAATTGAACACAGATGTCAAACGGGAGGTTTCCTCCATCCAGAGGAATACATTCGTGACTTGTGTGTCTAAAAGGGAATTTACATAATCAAATACACATCAAAATCATCTAAAAGGAATTTAGAGATTGGTGGTTTTAGACTAGGCTAAGCTTTTTTGCCATTGAGTTCGGAAACAACTTACCTGGAGAGATTCCTCTGGTGGACTGGCCATGGCTGGATCGTCTAGGATAATTAATTTAACTGTAGCACAATTCATTGCTGTTTCTGAGGGATTTGTGTTTGTGATTCCCTCTGCAGGTCCAGAGCCCAGTGCCCAGTGTGAGTTGTCACCTGTCAATGCCTCCCATCCGGTCCAGGCCTTCATGGAGAGCTTCACAGTCTTGTCAGGGTGTGCGAGCAGAGGTACAACAGGGTTGCCCCAGGAAGTGCACGTCCTGAACCTCCGTGCTGCTGACCCGGGGCTCGGCCAGCCCCAGAGAGAGGTAGGTGCAGGTGCCAGCTTTCTACTTACTGCCCCTCTGAGCTTGTAAAGACACTAATCTGGACAAAGAGTCCTTCCCACGCCCCAACCCCCCCACCCCCCGCCCCAGGTTTAACAAGGATGCTTACATATGAATATAAGTGGGGAGGAGGACACAATGTACACTCAAGAGAAGGATTTCAAATAACAGATTGCTCTCGGGACTAGGCAACTCTAGGAATTCTTTCTAAATAAAGAGAATTTTCAGCTTCGTAACTTTCCTGGCTTCCCATATTGGAAGGAATGTTCTTAAGGATTTCATCTTTGGAACGTGGCTGTGAAAAAACAAAACAAGGTGCTGTTTTCTTGTAATTGTAAAATATGTTTCTCATCCTCTCCTGTGACCTGTCTTTCTTCTTTCTTTGTCTTGTCTAATGAACCGGTTGCTCCTGCAGGATGAGTCAATGGAAATGGGAGCATTTGAGTAGAGATGGCAGTATTTTATACTCACATGAAAAGCCCTGGGGGTTAGCTCCTTAAGCCATCTAGGCAGCTTCTTAAAGACAGCGGTGGTCTAGGTGGTTGTGATGGTGATGAGCCAAGCTCCTAGTGCCTTGGTATTTCACCTGTCCTCAGCCCTATTTGAAGCACTTAAACACTCACGCCATGAAGTCCTGTTGTTATCCTCATTTTACAGGTGACAGCAGAAATAACTCACTTGCACAGGGTCATCACTGTAAGAGAAAAATGGCCTCCTCTTTCCTCTGGCTCAGAAATGAACTAGATTGTGGGTAATAGTCATCATACTTCTTTTAAGATAACACACAGTTGTCATTTTTTCTGTTTTTAAGCTTCTATGTGTCAGAAATGTTATCATTCAGGTGTTCTCTCTCCAGGGAGAGAGAAACCACAATAAATCCTGATCACAGCGAAGCGTAGGAAAACTAATGCAGAATGGAACTTGTCTTTGAGTTTTCTTGTGGTCAGGGAAGTTAATTTCCAGAACTGTTTGTTTATGTGCCTGAACCACCTCTGCCTTTTGGGGAGAGTAGGAATAGGAGAGGTGAGGAGTCCAGAAGGAAAAGCAAACTGATTTTAATCTTATGAAAGTGTGCCGAGTTGGCTCATTTCAAAGACAGATCATCTAACCTTTTCAGCTCTGTTGGAAATTACTGTTAATACTTTTGGTTGCTTGCCATGGTGGCTGCAGTGCCTATTCCAGGGCAGATTTTCTCTATCCTGATCATGTGTCTTTAATTCTTAACGTATGGGGGAGACTGTGGTGGGCGGGAAAGGAGGAGGAGGAAATGCAGTTCCTGTGAAGCATTGCTGACTCCAGCAATTCTTTAGCAGCAATAATTACTCATTTTATATGTGCTCTCTCAGAGGAACCGAGAAGGAAGAGAAAAGTTCGAGCTATTACAGAGGCAGCAACAGCAGTGATTCTGGATGTTAAATTGTGTGTTACTGTTGTTGCCTGTGAAAATAGATTCAAATACGACTGTTGAAGCAAAAGAAAAACACCCGTAGGAATGACCGCAGAGTTCTCCCACACTTGCGTTTTGGTGCAGATTAAAGCGTTCACAGCAGTACGGAGGACATGTCACACTAGCTGGCATCCAGGGACATAGTATGTTCAGTGAGGGAGTAAAGAGGGTAGGGCCTGGAGGGGACAGTTCCAAGTTTTGCTTAAAAACCTAAACGTTCGGGGCACCTGGGTGGCTCAGTGGGTTAAAGCCTCTGCTTTCAGCTCAGGTTATGATCCCGGGGTCCTAGGATTGAGCGCCACATTGGGCTCTCTGCTCGGCAGGGAGCCTGCTTCCTCCTCTCTCTCTGCCTGCCTCTCTGCCTACTTGTGATCTCTCTCTGTCACATAAATAAATAAAATCTTAAAAAAAAAAAGAAGTGGAAACAACCTATCTGTTGATGAGTGGGTCAATAAAGTGTGGTCTGTCCAAACAGGGAAATGTTACTGGGCAGTAAGAAGGAATGAAATACAGACACGTGCTGCTGCATGAGGGAGCCATGATGCTAAGTTAAAGAAGACAAAGAAGACAGACACAAAAGACCACATATTATGTGAATCCATTTATATGAAGTGTCCAGAATAGACAGATTTATAGAGATAGAAAGTGAGTTAGTGGTTGCTGAGGGCTGAAGGGCAAAAGGGAGAAGTGGGAGTTGACTGCTAATGAGTACAGGGTTTCTTCGGGAGGGACAGAAGTGTTCTAAAATTAAATTGTGGTGATGGTTCCCCCATTGCATATGAATATACTAAATACCATTGATAAATGTGAATATACTAAAAACCACTGGATTGCATTTTAAATGGGTGGGTGGATTTATGGTATGTGAATTTTATCTCAGTAAAGCTGGTTAAAAAACAGTAATTCAACCTGCTAGTATCCTAATTAGCCAATGAAGTTTACCTTGACTGTATTCACCCTTTTTTTTTTTTTTTTAAAGCCAGGATTGCTTCCTCTTGCAATCTAAGGTCACTTTATTTTCTCTGTTGTTTTCAGTGGATAACTTGGTATTTATAGCTATGCTATTACATAGTTTGTGCTAAAAATCACAGCTGATCTATTTTGGGGGTGATAGTGGGAAGACCAGAGGTAGTCTTTATATATGTCTCTACTGAATATAAAAGGCACATATTTTTCAAAGTGAAATGAGGTCATTGCTCATACATTAGCAAAAGGAATGCCATATTGGTTCCCAGGTGACTGGGACTTGACTCTGATGATCAAGATAGTCGTTTCTCATCATGCCCTCCTCAAATGGGAGGGAATTATTAAATCCACCCTCTTTCACCCAGCTTGTTACTGGTGCAGGATCAGCAGTAAGATCTATTGTGAATCAACCCTTCTCTAACATTTTACTAAATTCCTACCTCCCAAGAGTCTTTAGGTTTTCCTGCTGAGGAGAGGCTGCTGCTTTTCCTGTGTGGGGGAGGTGACAGATCCTACACCTGAAAGTAATAACCACAGCAGGTTGACGAGATTTGGGGAAACAGTTGCCCTTAAATTAGATGAACAATCTTATAGGCCAGCAGAGAATTTGTATCAGAAACTTGCTTGTTACAGTGATGTATATATAAAGCCTTCTATAGCAAAGCACTGTTTTGCCATTGGTCTCCCTGCTGGGTTCCCCTCAGGACAGCCCAGAGACCTATAATTGTATCTTTCATCTGAGACCACACCTCTCATTTGTAATCATTGGTTTTGGAAACAACAGGCCTGGAAGTGAACAGGAAACTTGAAAAAGACTCTCTGGCGACAGAAGGACAGAAGACCGTAAACAGCTGAGAGATCAGTTCTGTCTTTTAGAATAAGCGGGCATTGGTATCATCATTTTCATCCTATAAAAACTAGCTCCTCTTGCTCTTTGACTTCAAAGTAAAATGCCCCCCTGCTCAGAGTTTGGGCCCTCAGTGTGTTTCCTGATTCCTGAGAGGGGGTTATAAGGTGACCAGAGGCTTATTTACAATAACATACTCATTAGTTGCTGGAATGGCAACAATTTTGTTTCCTATCTAATTTTTATTGTGACCTGCTTTTATGTGGTGATGTGTCTTTTCTATTTCTGACTTATCTAATTGCCTATTTACTATGAAAAGCTGCTGAGGGTAAGCCTCTAGTTAGCATTACCTACATGTATAAAGGACACGGTGTTTAAATTTATGTATTTGTTCTGACATTACAGCAGCAACTGTTAATGGGTGTGACGGTAACTGGTTGTATGGAGGAAAGATCTGGAAGGCTCCATTGTCCTGGGAAAGGGCCCGGGTTTAATAACTTTATCCCCCAGAAAGTTCAGAACCCTTCCTATTTCCGTGTACTTGCATATTCTCTGCCTCATTCCACAGCAAGGACTCGGGATGGGCTCACAATAGACATCAATAGTATAAGCAGAAATGCAGAATGAGGACAAGGAAAAAAGAAAAGCATAGTTGAGAGCCGTATGGGTTAATGTGGTCTGTACGACCGACTATGAAATTTGGATCCAGGCTTCTTGGCAGGCAGGGCCAAGTGGGATGTGTGGTTAATCACACATGTGGCTCCAAGTCACTTTTGCTTTGTACCTTCTCGAGGACTGTGGCCTAAAGTTGTTCCTTTCCTGCTTCTTTTGAGGGCAGGAAAGACCCACAGTTGGGAGAAAGAGAAGGAAGTAAACACATTTATCTGAAATGCTAACTGTTCTGCTTGCCTCTTAGCAGTTGCCTTGCCCACCACGTTATGGAATAGCCGCGGTGGCGGTGGTGTGACGAGCTTCCTGGGGGCCCAGCCACCTCGTTGGGACTTGTATCCTCTCTGCCAGCCCTCCCTGTCCCCCAGCAAAGCAGCGAGGCTCAGGGAGACAGTGGACGCTGGGTCTTTTGCACTTGACAGTCCAAGCTGTCCCTGCCCTTCCAGTCCACTTCATTTCGACCATTAGCTCTCGCCTTGTTCCGGGCCATGAAACTTGCTAACCAGTCTTGCTTGGCTCCACCTGTTCGTTGAGCCAGCTGGTCTCCCACTGAGGGTTTGTGTTTCCTGCACAGGCTTGTGACAGCTCATTCCAGGGCTCCCAGTCCATTTTCATCCCCTCCCTCGTAGCTTTGGAGGCACTGCTTTAAGGTTGGCCTCTTGCTGTCTTTTTTCCTTTCTCGTTTAGGAAGATTAGCACATCAAGTGTTAGTAATTATAAAATGCTGGGAGCCGAGGATCCCCTGTTCTCTCCATGGTTGTTAACGGCCACACTAAATGCCACCTTCCATCTGTCCTTCATAGTTGATTATTTCCTCCCCTCCCTCCCCCGCTTTTAGCTGCCTTCACACAAGTGACCCACCTGTTCTCTGCTTGCAGTCCGTGACTCGTTGTAACCAACCTTGCTTGGACCGTATGATAAGGGAGAACAAACACATTAAGGGACTCTTCCTCCTTTGAATGAAACACAGACACATTAGGATGTGGGCTTTGACATCTGAATTGATGTCAAATCAGTCCCTGAACTTCTAGATACCTAGGTATCTAGAAGTTCAGGGATTGAACATTTTGAAGATCGCTACTACCAGTCTACTTAACTGCTTGTTCACAATCTTCCCTCTGTTTCCAAAATATTAGTAGGTGGACAGCTTCTCTCTTCCCCCTTAGTTATTAAAATATAGACAGAACAGTGCAGGGGTAGGGGGAATGGGCTGTTGTCTTAACTTTACTCATCACCTCTAAAAGAACTGATACAGAATTTCAAGAGTGGTTTTTTGGACACTCCCCATGTGAGAGTAGAAGTGCCCAGTGAACACTGAACAGTAGCACACAGCCGCATTCCTTCTCTGTCTGGGGCATTTTTCCCACTGCAGTTATTCATGAATGACTTTCTAATCCTAGTCCTGTGTATGTGCAGAAAAAAATCCAAATAAACTCAAGGCTATTAGTGTTTCAGAGATCTTACATGTAGTGTATGCTTAGCAAGTGTCAGAGTAAACTGCTCACACACATACACTGTATATTGGTGAAGTTTAGTTCCTAAACAGATACCTTCCACGCATAAACGCTGCCTGGTGTTTGTTTAAATGGAGGTTGCTTTGGAAAGCTTTCCAGCCTTTTCGGTGAGATTGCCTCTGAACGGACCATTTTGTTGCAGACCTACAGTAGATATATCCAAAAGTTAAACTGATAACAAGGGTCACATTTCTCAATTCATCTGAGTGTTGCTGTGGAAGTTACTTCATTAACTTGAAAGACAACTGATTCTGACTGTCACGTAGGATTGGAGGTCCTAAATAAATAGGCCAGTCACATCATTTTCGGGGAGCTGCCCCTTCACTCAAACGAAGTTACCCAGTGCCAAGTTACTCAGTGCCGATTAAATGATGACACCCTGCTGGGCAGAATTCGGGTGCTAGGCCAGGGCTGAGTAGAGGAGCACGGCTGGGGACACCAGGGCTATTAGACCTGGCTGCTGGCTCAGCAGAGGACCATGTAGGCCAGTTTAGCACTGGCCACACTAGTCAAGGGTGGTTTCTGACATGTTGGGACAAGATGTTGAATCGGAAAACTACTTAACTCTCAAGTAAGAACTCTCCAAAACCCCAATTTGGGACTTCTAGAAAAAGTGAAAGCAGAAATGAGAGCGATAATAGTAAACATCAGGGCTAAGCAGACAAATGAGGACACAAAGTAAGCTAAGAAGTTACAACATTGCTACCAAGATGCTGGCTGGCCATATCACTTAAACCCTGCCATTTATCACAGTAATGTCCACATGCTATAAAATTGCCCTTAGAAAGCACGGCTCCTGGCCCCTCCAGAGGGATGGAGCCTGGTTGGACTCTGCCATTTTGGCATGAGGTAATGCCAGGTTGTATTCTCTGCTGGCTGGGAGGGGACAGACTGAAAAAGCCTCTAGCTGTTGCCTCCTCCCCAGTCTGGAGAAGAGACTGCCTTGACCCCCTCTGAAATTTGTTCATCAGCTGCCTTTTCCAGCCAGTGTGGTGTTTGTGTTTGTGGAGGTTAGGGCTAGCCCTGACCCATCCTGTTGTCATGGAAACTCCTCGACATCTAAAAAATTGTAATATCCTAAAAATGTTAGAAAATGCTTTTTCAGGGCCACCCTCCACATTTGAAAATGTGACTTTTTGCTTGAGGGGCATTTTGGAGAGGATCTCAACAAGCGGTAGACCAAAGTAAGGAGTGGGTCTACAAATCTGAGACCCAGATGTGCTGATTGGGCAAACGCCCAGCTTGTGTGCACGGAGTATCCAAATCTCCAACTTGTACTCTCTTGTTTTCATTGCTTATCTGCTCTTTTGACATTTTGTTTGAGAATAAAAAGAAATTTGCTGCTAATATCTCTGATTTAATACTTACATTCCGCAGAAATTTTTCTTATATCACTTTCAGTTGTTTCCCCAGTGCGTTCTCTGAGTATTTCTGTGAAAATTAGCATGTTTCATTATTTTACTTTTCTTTCTTCCACCATGGAGAGGCCATGTGTGAACTTGGCCCTGCTGATCATAGCTCCACACACCATTGTATTTCTCTCACCCTCGCCTCTCCGATTTCTTGAATCAGTGAACATCTGTGTGTCCTGCCTCTCCCCTCTTTCCTCCCTGCAGCCTGACTTCTGTTCTCCTGAGCTTCTCTGATGACGCCCTTCTGACCAGCTACTGGGTTGCTAGGACTGGGGGCAACGTAGTTTTAACTACCTGACAGAGGAGACTAGGGCCAGGGAGTGCCGTGGCGACTATTCACTGTCAAACAAGAAGGTGGAGCCAGTGCCAGACTGGAGCCCAGGGGTCCTCTCCTTTGGCAGAGCTTTCTCCCATAGCGCCTTCCCCCACTTTTTCCCTCCTCAGCTCCTTTTTCTGTCCTCCCTTTTCTGGCATCTCCTTCTGGGCTTCAGGATGATACCTTAGCCTGGTTCTCCTTCTACCTTCCCATCTGTTTTTCTGTTTCTTTCCCAGCTCTTTGTTCCTTCTCAAGGTTTCTTGCCTGGAGTATAGTCTTTGGCCTTAATTTTCCTGTCTCTTGTCTCTGAGGCAGCTTGTCTGTTTTCAGGGTTTGAGTTGTCTCCTCCATGTGAAAGACTCCTAGTGCTCTCTCCAGGCTTCTGCAGTGGAGCTCCTGTCAGGGTTCCAGAGAACCCTGCCTCTCAGGTCTTCTGTCAAGCTTGCAGGTGCCTGAGATGCGCTGTGGAGGAGTAGCTATACCCGTAGGGTTCTGTGTGGCCATAATCTCATTCACTTGCCCAGCGTGTGCCTTGGGGTGAGTTACTTCATTCTCTAAGCCTCCTTCCTCATCTGTGGAATGGAGATGATAGTAGCAGTTCTTTGGAGAGTTTACTGAGGAGTGAGAGATGTCCATATGGCACAGAGGGCTGCCGTATGTGCCTGGCACACAGTAAACAATCAAATACTAGCCCTTTTTATACCTCTGAAACTGAAGTTAAACCGGTCTTCTCCTTCCAGCAGGGAAGCTGGTTATCTGCCCAGCTTCCCTGCCCATCAGTGTCACCGCTGCCATCTGTCTTGGGACTTTTGAACCATTTTGGATTTACCCATCCCCTTCTAACCCTGTAGTGATCAGTCACCAAGTTTTATTGACATTTCCTCTGAAATGTCTCTTGAATTTCTGTGTTCTTCTCCACTTAACCCTGCAGCTTTTGAAACCAGTTTCCTGGGACTGATTGTTTTCAGTCTAACTTTTGGACCACTTCTTAAGAAACAGTTTTTTCTGCATAATACCTCATAATTCATTCATTGATAGACACATTTGGTGGGTTATGCATCGAGAGCCTACTGTGTGCTGTAGGTGGACGTCCTGCTACATTCTAACTTGTGTTTATGTCTTCAGCACTTATTGAGGATTGAGGGCAAATACATTTAATGCAGTATGACAAATAATATGACCACTATGTGTTCTAAAATTTAAAAAATTTTGCAGGAGCCCATCATAGGGAGTGGTAATCCTATCTGCAGGTGAGGGGAGGATTCCCAGAAGAGAGCATTTAATAAAGGGCTGGAAAGTCAAGTACAAGTTTTTGAGTAGAGGAGGAGAGAGACCTCAGTATACACAGAAACCACATGTAGAGCAAAGTTCCTCCACGTACATGGTGTCACCGGGATACAGTTCAAGGAGTACAAAACTGTGGCCTTTGGGCCAAATTCTGTCTGCTGCCTGTTTTGTATGTACAAAATTTATATACCATAAAGTTTACTTTTCAGCACTCCAGAAAGAAACTTTGTACCCACCAGCAGTCATTCCTCACTGCCTGTGGTCCTACCCCCGGCCCTAGACAACCACCAGTCAACTTTATTTCTTGATAGATTTGCCTGTTTGGGGCATTTTCTGTAGATGGAATCATACAGTATACGTGACTTTTATGACGGGCTTCTTTCACTTAACATAATGCATTTGAGATTCACCCATGTTGTAGCATGTCTTAGTGTTTTCATTCCTTTTTATTCCCGAAGAGTATTCCATTGGATGGCCATACCATATTTTGCTATTCATTCACCACTCTGATGCCTGTTTTTGTAAATAGTGTTTTTTTTAAAATAAAGTTTATTGGAATATAGCCATGTCCATTCATTTATATATCATCTGTGGCTGCTTTCTTACTGTAATGGCAGAGTTGAGTGGTGTGACAAAGCCTGAAAGATTTATGATCTGGCCATTTGCAGAGAAAGCTTGTCAATCAGTGGATTAAAGGATGGGGACAGTGATGGAGACAGTGGGAGCTGGGGTGGGCTGGGGTTTGAAAGTGGAAGATGAGGGGCACCTGGGTGGCTCAGTCAGCTAAGCGTCTGCCTTCAGCTCAGGCCATGATCTCAGGGTCCTGGGATCAAGCCCCATGTCATGCACCCTGCTCAGTGGAGAGTCTGCTTCTCCTTCTACCCCTCTCCTCTGCTTGTGTTTTCTCTCTCTCTCAAATAAATAAAAATCTTTTTTTAAAAAGTGAAAGATGAGTGGAAAGGCTGCATGAGTGAGGGGTTGGACTAACTGTATCTCTCCAACTTTGTGTGGTATGTGAATCCTCTGCTTCAGAATCCCTTAGAGATGCTTAAGTGCAGATTCCCTAACCTCACCCGTTGGTGAGGTGAATCCATTGCCACACATCTTTTTTCCTAATTCCACCTGAACTTCTCTCTGAACTCAGTCTGTGCCGAACCCTTCCATGATCCTTTACCCTCCTCCCTCTCCCTCTCTTCTAAAGATTGCTCTGAATTCCCTTCCCCCCCGCCATGAGTCTGTACCTCCTCAGAGTATGGGATTATGTATTTTCTTGTATTATTTGGGGCTGAATCATGTGTGTTAATGTTATACACCCAGCTGGTGTGTGGACTTCTTAGGGACAGGAACCAAGTCTTGGACCTGTTTTACATTGTGCATATTGGGTTCTTGAATGAGACTAAGGATGTTATTTAAAATATCGCTGTCTTATTAAGCTACTCCCCTTTTCTTTTTAAAAAAATTACTGATTTATTTTAGAGAGAGATTGAGTGAAAGAGAGGGCAGAGGGAGAGGGAGAGAGAATCTCCAGCAGACTCCCTGCTGGGCAAGTAGCTGGACATGGGGCTGGATCCCATGACCCCAAGATCATGACCTGAGCTGAAATCAAGAGTTGGATGCTTAACCGACTGAGTTGCCCACGTGCCCCACGCTACTCCCCTTTTTCACAGTGTGTCTTTATTTGATTTACATTATGTCCATGGACTTGGTGTTTTGTCCTCAGGTCCCTCTTAACCACTGTAGCTAAGCAGGTATCCTTCTTTTTGCATTACAGCTTTGATTTCTTTTTCCTGATTGAGCTTCATTCTGCAATTTACTCTCAGGTATCCAGGGCTCTGTGTCAGTCTTTGCCCAGTCCATTTCTGAGTTTTGTTACATTTTTCTTTACTCAAAGATTTTAGTTATCCGCTAGTAAACTAATTATTCCTTGCCCTCAGCTGGGTAAAAAGCTATAAATGTTTTTTGACTCCATGCTGCTCCCTCGGGTAAGCTCATGCGATCTGAGTCAGGTTTGCAGTTAGACCCTTACGAATGATCTGTCCTCATGATGTAGGAGGATGATTCCCAGCCAATTCTTAACATTGCTGGAATTAATTAACCTTGATTCCACCAGTGGAGAGAGGGCATTTTACTCTACCCTGTACTGTTAAATACCTAATAACGTGATTTTTTTATCTTGTTTTTTTGCTCAGTGAGCACTTAAAATATCCCTGCCTGTATAGTAATTTGTTCCCTGTTTAATGTGGCTTTTTCCTTTGTTTACTCTGGACTCAAGTCTTTGTAGCTTGTTTTCTAAGTCAGCTCAAAAGCTGCTGGTCATTGGATTTGGCAGCCTTTTCAAGCTTTACCCACCAGAACCCTACAGGAAGTTGTGTGTCGGCCAGAAGAGTCTGTTTATTTAGAGCATGGTGTCCAGCAGAAGCAATCCATTTATGAGGGTCTGTTCTTAAAGACGCAGGAATCCGAATCTGTGTTTGGAAGACTTGCTTCTTCGACTTCCACTGCAAATGCGTATGTGCTCTGTCTTGTCCTTTCCAGACTGCCAGGGCACCTCAGCTAGACTGGTAGTTAATTGAAATAGTCCTTTCTCTGAGCAACTTGGTTTTATCTGAAAGGCTAAAGTATCAATGCCCAGAAACTAGATAGCTCTTTTAACCTCTGAAGAATGGGATTGAAAAAGATTATTTTTAATGAATTGGCTTTTATAAGTTTATTGATCACCATTCTTAAATATTCTGATGGGATTTTGCTCTAAGTGCCCTCCTGATTTAGAGTGCTAAAACTCAGTTGAAATAGCTATGCTTTTGACTCCTGGGAATGGTTCCTTGCCCACAGTCATCTGGTATTGTCTTGAGTTCTAGTCCAAGACATCCTGCAATACTGTTTTATATTAATGGCATTTTCCACCCAAACTACAGAGTCCTTTGGCTGAATCTAGAATTTTTACATCCTTTGGGGGAGGAGAGGCACATTGCAGGTATGATTTGGCTTTTTCTGAAGATGGAAAGACTAGATTAGATGTTACTGGGTCTAACAATGAGCCAAAGAGAGTCAGCCATAGGATCTGGGATCGCTGCAATAGCCTAATTCTTGCCTGAAGCCCAAATTCCACATTGTGCACATGAAAGTTTAATTTCTCTTTGTTGATACATGTGTACACTCGTCTGATTCTTTCTGCTGCAGCAAGTTGGTGATGTGGCTATAGGTTTTATGTGCCTAGCACTGGGCCTGGCACAGGGTAGGTACTCAATATCTATGCGCTGATTTAAGTAGAAGCGGCATTCATTATCTTAAGAAGTGAGTACTTGGCAAGTGTGGCCTCACTCCTACTGATGTGAGCACACGTGCCAGGTGCCTTGGGAGAGAGGAAAAAAGAGCTATGGCCACTGCCGAGAAGACAGAAATGGAGGTGGACAGAAAATGGGAGATTATATTTCTTAGCTGTAGCCATGCTGTGAGGTGGGTGGGTGATCTTTTAGTGCTCTAAAGTTGGATGATTCTGTGAGGCGGATGTTGTATTGAGATTTCTACCTCCAAAGAGCTACTTAGAGAGCATTGGCTTACTTGAAGTCATAGGTAAATTTAACACTTAAGAAGTTAAAAATAATACTTTACTGATTCCTCTCCTACTCCTCTCAACCTCCAGTAGAAAGACATGCAGGTAGTGCTTTCCTTGGGAATCAGTAGTTTCTGAACATACAGAAAAAGGCTCAAGTCCAGGGGAGCTAAAGGTCCATTTGGACATGCATATGCATGCTTTGGTATGAGATTTATGGGCATTTAAGGTGTCTCCTTGGCTTGCCACTTTGAATCTCAAATTTGAGAGCCTTTCAAAGACAAAGGCGATTGAAGAATTTAATTTTTTTTTAAGATTTTATTTATTTATTTGACAGAGAGATCACAAGTAGGCAGAGAGGCAGGCAGAGAGAGAGGGAGAAGCAGGTCCCTTGCTGAGCAGAGATCCTGATGTGGGGCTCGATCCCAGGACCCTGAGATCACGACCCGAGCCGGAGGCAGAGGCTTAACCCACTGAGCCACCCGGGTGCCCCAAGAATTTAATTTCTAATGATTAGTCAGGCTTGGGTACTTTGCCTTTGTCATCTGGGCCTGGAGGACTTATGGGGGCCACTTGCTCTCCCTTATATTCTGAAACAGCCCCCCACTCCGGTTTTTATCTTTTGCCATTAGCCAGAGGGCTCTGCCTGTTCCCCACCATTAGTTCTTTCTGTGGAGCCCAGCACTCCTTAGAAACTTCAATGCTGGCCCTTTACTGCTTTTTGTACGTTAGTGCATGTGTTGCTGTTTTGTTTCCTGCTTTCTTAGCAGCTGAAGATTCTACTCTTTTTCTCCCCTTATCATTGCTGGTTGTTAAGATAGTGAGAATGTAAATGAAATGGTAATACTGCCATTGTGAACAAGTCTTTCTCTGAAAAGATTTTTTGTTCGTTTTTAATGCTGTAAATATCTAATTCCCAGTGTTTTAGTTGGAAGCTGTTCAAATTTCCCAAATCATAAAATCTTTCAGAGCCTCCTCCAAGTTACTTTTTCTTGATTCCATTCTCCTCCTTTTTTCATTAAAAAAAAGGGGGGAAAAACCCAGCTTATTTTCAAATAGGGAAATGACCTCAGTTTATTAGAGACCAGAGTGATCTGGACCCCTGACTTGCTGTGAGTTTTTTTGTTGTGTTTTGGAGCTGTGTACAGGGGTAATACTCAGTCCTGTTTTTGCTGTGTGTTTTTATATACATTTCCTAAACACTTTCCCTGGCGCGGTCCTATGACTGTGTATATGTCCTACATGTGTTTCCTATTTTTTATGACTCATACTTACGGTACTCATAAAGATTTATCCTTTATCTTGGCTCTGAGTAATGAGTCCACTTGCACATTTCCAGCAGAGATGTGGGTTGGGACTTTTGTATTTAATCTTGCAGGGGAGGCCTCTTGAAGGCCTGGTGCAGGAAGCATGACCTATTCATCTGAAGGTAATGCTCACTTCTCCTCCTCGAGGGAGCAGTCAGCTCAGTTTTTGTGGATTTATTAATTTGCATTTTCCAAGTTTTCCTTTCTCTTTGCCCCTTTTAGTCATTCTGCTGCTATAGTGAGACCACCAGAAGACAACTAATGGAACAAAGGCTTTGCTCCTTTTCCTTGCTGGTAACTGTGTAAAAAGGTTTGGTGGAAGAAGAAATGGAAATGAAATGAAGCTGAAATGAGATCTGTATTACATGTGGTAACAAACACCAGGGGTTCTTCTTGGGTTCAAATAAACATTCAGACCCAAGAGACTGTCACAGGACACAGGTGGCTTTAGCCTACTTAAAAGGATACAGGATAGGGACCATAACTTGTAGCAGGCAGCATGGCCTTCCTCTTTTTTGGATGCCTTGTGGCTGCTTGCACATCAATTTGTGTAGCCACCCATAGCTCTCCAGTTGATGGCTCAAATGCCAAGAGACCTACAAGGGTGTGTGTGTGTGTGTGTGTGTGTCTGTCTGTCTGTCTGTCTTGCCCTGGTTTAGAAACTTTACACCTCCCCGGAGCTAGTAGGCAGCTATGCTCATAGGAATAATTTCCATGGTGCCCATGAAGGAAATGCTCGATTTGTAAGAGTCAGTTGCTCTCAGGGAAGCCCCCAGATTTTTAA
Organism: Taxidea taxus jeffersonii; assembly: GCA_003697995.1. Classification (NCBI taxonomy): domain Eukaryota; kingdom Metazoa; phylum Chordata; class Mammalia; order Carnivora; family Mustelidae; genus Taxidea; species Taxidea taxus. The sequence goes on along the minus strand of RCUC01098982.1, from coordinate 19,494 downwards.
TTATTTTTAATTATTTTTAATCTTTCTAATCCTAGTACAATTTTTCAGTTAAGGATAATTTTTCACCATAAGGAACTTGCCTTTTATTGTAGTTGACATATTATTTTCTTTTACGGGGGTTACAGAGTTAAGAGAGTTAACAGAAGACCCAAATTCTCATGGAAAGGAAGGATATGTTTTGCTAATTCTTTGTCCGCACCTGTGATAGGCTAAATAATGTCTCCCAAAGATGTGCCCACATCCCGTTCCCAAAGATGTTCCTCTGTGAAGGGTTTATAGAGCAAGTCTTTGCAAATGTGGCTGCTTGAAGGATTTGGAGGTGAGAAGATTCTCCTGGGTTATCCAGGTAGCCTCTCAATGCAATCACATGTGTCCCTGTAGGACAGATTTGACTTAGACAGAAGGGGAGATGGCCACATGACTGTGGAGGCCAAGATGGGAGTGATGGGACCACAAGCCAAGAAGTAACAGCAGCTGTGAGAGGCTGGAAGAGGCCGGGAGAGAATGGTGTCCTCGAGCCTCTGGAGGAAGCACAGCTCTGCTGACACCTTGACTTGGGCTCAGAGATCTGATTTGGCTCAGACTGGTCTTGGATGTCTGGCCTCTAGGACTGTGAGAGAATACATTTCTATTGTTTTAAGCCATCAAGTTTTTAGTAGTTTGTTACAGCAACCACAAATTGCCGATACTCTTCCTGTGTCTTATTAGCTTGGAAGACTATCTTGAGTTGGATGTAGTTCTCCTGACCCCGTGTTGTTCACTGCTTGTGAACAGACACTGTAAAAGACACTGTCACTCAGTTGCCAAGGCCAAAAACATTGACGTTACCCATGACCACCTAAGTTTTCTCAGATGTCACATCCAGTCTTGTTTGTTCTACTATAAAAACAGATTCTGAATCTGCCTCTGCTTGACACCACCACCCCGAACACCACCGCCTTCAGGAGACTAGAGCCACCATCACATCTTTGTTTGAGACACAGTAAACTCCCCAGATCCTTCAGAGGGCAGGGTCCGCTGGAGCTAGAGTGCCTGTGTTGGAGGCTTCACTACGCTATTTATGAGCTGTGTGGTTCTGGGCAGGTTTTTAAATAACAGTATCTGCTTCATAGATACCATGACAATAAAATAGTTAAAATGTGACAAGTGCTTTGAACAGTGGTTGGGCTTTAAGAAGCACTCAGTGAGTGTTAGCTCCTGTCATTATTAATAAGATCTATTCTCCGCACAGCAACCTCAGTCAGCCTTTTAAAACTAAAGTCTGCTAACAAAACTCGCTAATAACTCCCTGCAGTGGCTTCCCATAATACTTAGAATACAGTCCCCAGCCCCCACTACAGTGGTCACACCCTCTCCCACCTTCATACCAATCCTAGTGTGTGCAGTTGTTGGCCCTGATGTTCCCCAGAGGCTCACAGCACACTCCCGTCCTCTGCCTGCAGCACTTCTCCTTCCCTTCATCCAGTCCCTGCCCAGCTGTTACCTCTGCAGAGAGGCCTTCACTGACCACCTCATTTAAAATAGCCATCCCCCCCCCCCCCCCCCCGCCAAAAAAGCCATCTCACCCCTGCTGTCTCCAAATCTGGTTTTACTCTTTTAAAATAACTCCTATCATCTGATAAAATAGCACCTGATATTTATATTTAGATGTGTTTATTGTCTGTCCCTTCCACCAGAATATCCATGAGATGTCTTACTTTGTGCACTGAGATCGCCAGGAATTAGAACATACCCAGCATATAGTAAGCACTCAATAAATACATGTGAACTAAATGCCTGAATGAACAAGTGCATATGGTGATTGTAACAGTTTAGTTTTATTCAGTAGACTGTTAGCCATTTTTTATTTGGAAATTTTATTTTGGAAATAGTTATATTTTCTGGAAAATCTGGTTATTCGTTATTAGTATGTTTGGCTCAGTCATAAAGTAATGTTTCCTACTTCAGGTTTCAAGGTGTGGAAACAGAATACCTAATTGTACTAGATCAGGATCTTTTTTATTTAAAGTTAACCAAATCTGTAGAACCATAGGAGTCTCGGGTTCTTCATTTGTCAATGAAAAGAGGTTGGGAAGAATGAGATCTAGTATTCCTTTCACCTCAGTGTTTTGGGTTTCTTTTCTTCTCTTTCTTTTTAAGTCTGCATTGAAAGTTAAGGTTACATTTTTAAATATAGTTAGTCCACTCCTCCAGACTGAAAGTACAGACTTTAGTACAAAATACCAATTGAAATGTAGAATAAAAGTGTTTCTGGAATTGTTAAACTAGAAAATATCTTTAAAGAAACCCTCACCATCCAGTGGAAACCTCCTAATAACTAAAATGTAAACTAAGGGTATCTGATATCTTCTTATGTGTGTGGGTTTTTTTTTTTCCTTTTTTTTTTTTCCTTTTTTTTTTTAAAGAAAACCTAGATTAAGTAGGATTTACAGATCTGGGACAAATCTGGTCTCACAATACTTGGGAAGATGCTTTTGAGTTTCACTGCTTAGATCTTATTGCCTCGTATAATAGAAATTTCGTGATTTTCTAAACAGTCCTCCTGTTTTATCCGGACAGAGTACACACAAAGGGTCTCGCCCTCTCTTTTATTTAACAAAGTACAGAAGACTAGAGAAACCAATCATTTCAGTTTGCAAGCAAAGGCCCTTCCTCACGGAATAAGACCAGGCAGCTGGACAGTTACCGGCAGCAGCCTTCATAGATGCTGTGCAAAGCATTGTGGGAGCAAGGAAGGCAGGAGCTCATGGAGCTCATGCTTGGATGTGCAGCACAGGGCAGAGAACAACACCTGTAAACAGAAAGGACAAAGACATAGAAACATATTATTGCCCTAAACACGCATGATAAAAACGTAACCAAACAGACTTAATCAGGTACAGCTGGGCCGAGATAAACACGTAAGTGCTAACGAATCAGGCATGTTGGAAGGATGTGGGGCTGGGGGAGGCGTGTTGCTGGAGTAATTGGAGTCAGGTGTGTTAGCCTGGCAACGTTTTTTGGAGGTGAGAATTTGGAGAGGTTTGAAATAGGGATGTGGTTTGGCTGAGGTCTAGAGGGAGAATTTTCCATGACTAGGGGAGGAGGCTGGTAAATAAAATAGAGCCGAGCTGAGGAGTCTGAAATACATTGAGGACAGCAAGTACCTTGGCAGCTGTGAAAGCTTGTGCCTGATAGCCTTCCTTGCCTGTTGGTGTTTATGGTGGGAGAATGGGCTCAACTGTGTACTTCGGCCTTCAAAGCTAGATGAATGGATGTAATCTTTAACACTGGAAGAGGCAATTTAGATTGACCTCTAAAGATAAAATGTTTGTCCCAAACCTCCCAGCCACAGATTAGAGAAAACTTCTAGCTTTATCTCATAATCTGGTGACTTCAGCTGCCCAGGAAGGACTTCATGGCTTTACCGCTTTCCGGTGCCTTTTTCTCTGGCGGCATAGTCCAGATGGAAAGTCAGGTGCCTGAATTTCTGTTACGCAATTTGGAGACTCACCTGCGAGTAGATGAGGTGTTGGGGTTAGGTGTGGAATGAATGTGATATTCTCAGGACCATTCTTGGTTGGATTCTGAAGTCCCCAGAATTGCAGTAAAATTTAGGGTATTGAGAGCTAGGCCTGCCCAGGTTAGCCTTGTGCGAAGAAACTTGTGGCGATGGTTGAATTTGTGTTTGAATTTGTGCTGCCCGAGTTCTGTCTTTGGGCCTGATCTTTAATGAGACCCGAATTCCCAATGTTGAGGGAAAGGCTGGGAAATGGCAGAAGAACTTTTTTTTTTTTTTTAAAGATTTATTTATTTATTCGACTGGCAGAGATCACAAGCAGGCAGAGAGGTAGGCAGAGAGGGGGAGGGGGGAAGCAGGCTCGCCGCCGAGCAGAGAACCTGATGCTGGGCTCCATCTCAGGAGCCTGAGATCATGACCTGAGCCGAAAGCAGAGGCTTTAACCCACTGAGCCACCCAGGCGCCCCGGCAGAAGAACTTTTGAGTTCTTCATCAGGAAGCCAGGGGGCCGAGGATCAGGTATGCAGGTGTCCTTGGTTGGTCATCCTGCTTCATGGTCCAAGGACCTATAAGCAGGAGGTAACGGCATCAATCAAATCACGGCCAAAGCTGAACACTGGCAAGCTGCTTCTTAGAGGATTATGAAAACTGACATTTTGCTCAGCTTTCTCAACACCCCTGCAAAGGACTTCTTAGTTCTAGTTTACAGGCATAGAAATTGAGGCTGAGAGATTTCTCTTCCCTCAGTTGGGAGCTAGGAAGTAGTTGGCTAGCCCAAGCTTGAATCTGCATAACATGCTTCCTGGAGATGGGGTCAGTGTGCAGTGAGTAGCTGTGGGCAAGGTGGGTTTTCCCAAGCTTTAGCCATTTATTTAATCATTAAATCGGTATTTATTAAACACCTGTTATTGTCAGGCACAGTGCCAGCCATTGGCAGTCCCAACACCCCCAATCTTGAGAGTATGCCAAAGGTAGCAAAAATACAGTGGATAGGGAGTTCTCCCCCTCCTGTTGCTCCCACTTAGATGATCTCAGCCTCTTTGTTCTCTTTAACCATGAGCTTAAATACTGCTTCCGGTGTTGTTTATTGACTCAGTGCTCTTGGGGGTGAGTCTTTGAACTACGGTGAAATAGCCATCTGGTGAATATTACATATAAATAGTTGGGTTGTCATCTGTAGGTTAAGAGCTTAGAGAGAGGGGCAGGTTAGGGTGTCCTGTTACTAACAATAGTTCTGTTCTATACAAACAACTCTCTCTACTGGATTATCTCTGCCAAACTATTACCAAATAGCTTGGAAACAGGTTAGTGTTTTGCCCTTTAGGGATAAAAAGACCATGGAGTTGAATTTGGAAAGCAGTCTTGGAAAATGTTTCAATAAAACAATATATCATTCACATGCCCCAAAATTCAGCACTGCGGGGCTCCTGCTGGCAGAATCAGGTGAACTTTGAAATATATAATGACTTGATCTTGAATTCTTGCATATTTCAAGGAGGCTGAAAGTTCTTTTTGATTTATTGGCAATGAACTTTTATCACAAATACCTTGCAGATACACTTTAGGTAGAAGCCAACAGGCTTTAACTTTCTGTATCTACAGCTGCCTTCTTTTCCCTTCAAATTTATATAAAACATAAATGGAGGGATTTCTCGGCACCCTGTTGTGGAGTCTACCCCATATGTTGGTTCATATGTCCTTTGTCTTTCATACATCGATACATTGATTCATTCTAAAAATGTCTGAGTGTTTACCATGTGCAGGCATTGTCCTAGGACTAGAGATACAGTGGTAAATAAGGCAGAGTTTCAGCCTTCTCAACGCTTATGTGGTTTTGAACAGAGAGTACTCATTCAAGTGATAAGAAATGGTTGTTGTTAGGGTGATTAGGAAAGGCTTCTTTGGGGAGGTATACTTGAACAGAGACTTTAATGATGGAAATGAGCCATGCACGGATCCAAGGGAAGAATGGGCCAGATAAAGGGCCTGATGAAGTCAAGGCCCTAAGCTTGGAGGAAGCCTGTTAGAGGTAAGTAAGGAGGCTGAGGTAGCTGGACTAGAGTGAGCAAGGAGGAAAAGCAACAGGGGGTGGAGTTAGTTAAGGGTCAGATCATGTGATGCTTTGCAGAGGGCGAAGTTGTTTCATATGTTTCTGTGTTCTTTTATCCAATGATAAAAAATGCTGGCCCTGAATTCTGAAGACTGGGAAAGGCCTTCTTTCCCAATAGCAGAGAATCAGTTTTATATGGAGAGATACAGTTCCATTAGCAGGATAAGTAGAAGCTAGATTACTGGAATGGTTATTTGGGTACTAGTCCCAGTGATGCCATAATCAGCTCTGCAACTTGGGCATTCCATTCTCTCTTTGGGCTTCAATTTCCTTATTTACAACAAGTATTTGGAGTAGAATATCTCTAAAATCTCTTCCATCACTAAAAATCAGTGGTTGTATTACACAAATTTCATTTTGTATCTTACCTTTTGCTTCTTGCAGAATTTTTTCACCCCTGCTTGTAGTAACCAAGTCCACTGATTGTTAAGTTCACCCTTCTCCCTTTTCTTTTGCTCCTGGAATAGCCAGTAAAATATTTTGGGGAAAAAAGTGGCAGGAAGAAGTAAAAAAGGAGGAGGAAAAATGAGAGAACTTCATAATTTTGCACCTTGGATCCAGGGCTGGCCAGTACCTAACAGTGACCATTTGGGACATTACCCATTGGCCTGAAAGAATTCCCAGTCACCAAATGAGTCAATTATAGTGACTGAGACTTGTTCTTAGCCTAGTGATTTATAGTTTAATCAAGAGCCGCCATTGTCTTTATTGTGGAGGATTAGCCCAGAAAAATAGTGTTTTTAGAATTTGACAAGTATAATAATGTTGTTTGCATGACTCTTTTGTTTTAAAGTCATATTTTTATTTATTGGAAGTTCTGTATTTCAATAGAAAATAGAAAAATCTGCCGGTCTTCCTGAAATGCAGTATAAATCACGGAGCTCTCTCATTAAAAAGTATGTCTATAATAAATTAACAAAACCAGATAAATTAACTTGTTTTATGACTATTATCTTGTCAACACTACCTATTTTAGAAGACCACTGTAACTCTTGACTTACCCTTAGGTTTAGCTTTGAGTACGTCATGATTTGTTTTGCTTCTGCCAAGTATAAAGGACTGCAGGGCATAGACTGACCCAAAGTTAAAGTAAAAGTTTGAAAAGACAAAAGGAAGGAAAGAAATTCTCTAAAGCGTGTTCACACTGGTCTGAACAGTTGAATAAGTTCATTTTGGAATATTTTCAGTTCTTGAAAGAAGAAAAATCTTCTGTTCTTTTGTATTCACTTTGTCAGATTAAATTAAACTTTGTCAGTCTTATAAATGAGTACACAAATCATTTAGTGTGACCTGGCATTTCTGAATGGATGATTCAGTCATATCAGGCCATTTTTTATTTTTTCTTGTTTTTTTTTTTTTTAGATTTTATTTATTTATTTGATAGACAGAGATCACACAAGTCGGCAGAGAGGCAGGCAGAGAGGGGAGGGGAGAAGCAGGCTCCCTGCCAAGCAGAGAGCCCCATGTGGGGACTCGTTCCCAGGACGCCGGGATCATGACCCAAGCCGAAGGCAGTAGCTTAACCCACTGAGCCACCCAGGCATCCCCAGGCCATTTTTTCTTGTCAGCTGCATCAGTTCCTAGGAATCTGTCTTAAAGATTTTTATTGACTGTCAGTTGCTCAAATATCTGTAGGCTTTGGTCTAGCTTCTCCATTTATGGGGAAACTGAATCCCAAAGTAAGAGAGCAGAACTTTCTTTTCCCCACAAATGAATGAATATCACACTGAAAGGAATACAAGATCGGGAAGCATTGGTGTTTGTAGTTTATAGTGAAAGTTACTTTTCTCTATTTCTCAGGCAAGGATAATTAATTACTTCTCCCTGATGGCAAGCAACATTCTTTTTTTTTGGGGGGGGGGTAAATCAGACCATCGTATTTTCATTCCAAAGCTTCTTAGCAAGAGCTTACTTGGAGCTTACTTGCTTGCTTTTTCAAAAAGAAGATCATAGAGATCATGACCCAAAATTGTTTCAGGTGTGTACTGGAAACTTCTTGTCAGTTCTTGCCAAGACTTAGGTGGGCATCTCAAGAAGACATTCCTAGGGTGGAGAATGTCAGAGTTGTTTTCTTTTAGGGATGGTAAAGGAGAGAGAGAGAAGACTGTCAGACTTATTTCAGGTACTGGAGAGAACTAAGGGTTGGAGATAAGGATTTTTGCATATAACCAGGACCAGAATTACCCTGCTCAATGAGCTGGTCCTTCTAAAAGTGCTCAAGGCAAATTACAGTAGTTTCCTGATTCATTGATTATGGTTAGAATGGACCCCAAACTCAATAAGTGTTTATTGAGGGCCAGTGAGCTGGGGACAACCCCACAAAACAAATTCCTTAGATCTGGGATGCTTGGTTTGAGGACTAAAGTTTAGTTTCCTTACTTTGTGAGATACTCGTTGGTAATTCAGTAACAATACTATATATATAAAAGTTGGAATGCGATCCAAAAATGGGATTTTGTTTTAAGCTCTATTATGATACATATTCTTTTGGGCAAATAAGTGAGACAATTGGAGTGGATTTAATAAATCAATGCATTAATGTGATTTAAGTGATACTTGATATGCCAGAAATTGATGTACCCATTATTTATCAGGAGACAAGCCATGGACACATCTCCGTGGTGTGTATTACATGCCATTCTTTCAGTTGCCTTCATTGATTGGTTGAGCTTGGCTTTCATGGCCTGTTGAGATCTGGCCCCAGTCTACCTTTCTAATTTTATTTCTCTATATTCGTTTATACATTTCCTCAGCTCCATCTGAATTAAATGAACACCTCTCCATGTTCTCTCTCCTGCTTTGACATTTCTCTTAGGACTTACCCTGCCCTTGTGATCTTAGTTCTGCCTGTTCTACCTGTTTACCCTCGGGGCCCAGCTGGAAGTTCTCCCTTGTTCACCCCACAGACATTTACATCTGTCTCTTACCTTTGTGCACCTGTTGATCTGTGAAGTTGTTGAGGACAAATTTTGTATCTAGTTTGCATTTGAAGTCTTTTCATTACCTAGTGGCACTTCCTGAGTAAATATTTATGTGTTCTGTTTTCACAGTTCTTGCAGTGTTGATATACTGTCTGGATTACTATTTAATTATTTCTCTTTAAATCTAAAAAACAACAACAAACAAACAAAACTGGCTTCACCCTAACATCTTCAATGTAAAATTATGTTTTTAATACCCATGAAAATGAGCATTTAAGCTATAGGTAAAATTTTTCTTATTTCTTAACATTTCTTAGGTATTCCCATATTTTGGGAAAGATGGATCTACCCAAGTGCCATACACATACTGGCCATTTAGCATCTGCCAAATGAATCAACTACTGCACAAAACATAGGAAATAAGAACATTTTCTCCCTGTTAGCCTAGTAGCTTCATGGCTGTTAACCTGGAGATAAAACAAGGAGAAGCTAGAAAAGACTGAGCAAGCCTTTAACTGGAGTTGTTCATTCCTGCCTGTGAAGTAATTAGTGCTAGATAATACTAATTACTTCCTTATGTACTGCAAACTGCTGGGCCAGTGGGGCCTGCTGAACAATCTGTTCTGTGGGTAGCTGACTCCCTACTGACTGAGCATCGTGCCGAAGCCCCGGAAATGGAGAACCCTCTCCACAGTAGGTTTGGGCAGTAGCTCCATGCGTTGGGTTCATCTAGAGAAGAGGAATGTGGGAAGTGTGTGTGACACATCGTATTGTTCTAATCAAATTCTAAATGTTCTGTTTGGGGTAATTTGAGTTAGAGTTCTTGCTACCATTTTTTATTTTTAATGCATTGTGTATTCTCAATATGATTGAGGTTCTGAGGATTTTTTCTATAAGCTCTGTTCATGGGAATTGTATATTTTTCTTACCTTTTGAGGGTGTTGTAAGGCTACTCACATGTACCACTTAGAGCTCCTTTAAGTAAAATAAAAATGTTCCATTTAATTCAAATTATAATGAACCTAGTTAATAATTGTCATTTTGTTACTAAAACTTAAAGGTTTTTACAGATCCGTGAAGAAATTTGTTTCTAGATTGTTGTACTTTATAGTTGGTGCTTCTATATAGCATAGAAATAATATATTTTAATTCTTTATTTTCAATTTAAACTATGGCATAGATTAGAGACCCTAGAACAGGTTGTTTTGTCATTTAGTGTTAAATGAGGTTTAGAATACTTTTTCCTTAAATTTATCAGAATTAGTCCATGTAAGGTCAGTATGGCATAAAGTTTATTGAAGGTTTTTATCAGAAAAGTCATCTCTCTCCCTCTCTTGTTAAATCCAAGGTTGGGATCCACAGCTGTTCGAGCATGGGCAGGGTAACTTGATATAAGGGTACACATTTTTACCCTGGTCTGCTCTTGGAGCACATTTGAGATGGTTGTTTTGGAAAATGGGCTATGAATTTTATCTCTAGACCTTCGCACCAGAGCAGTTAGTTCAGCCCAGCAAATCCCTGGCCTTCAACGTGCATCCTTCATAACAGAACTCTGACACTGTGACTTGATGCCTTGAAGTCAGCACAACAAAATGGTGCTCGAGGAGCAGTGTTTACTTTGATCATTTTTCAACTTCTGTGCCCCAGTCTTTTCACGGAGTACAAATTGCTTTACCAGAGTTATGGGGCTGAAGCCCATGGACTGTTTTTGTAGTCTGGTTGCTGTGGTGATTCTTAGCCTTCCATGAAACTCCATCTCCAGAGAAACAGAAACCTTTGCAGCTGTTTCAACCTTTTTGGTATCGTATGTGGTAGAGGTCTTCACCAAGCAGGTGGCAAGCCGGAGAGTGGGTGATAAACAGATACGTGGAAACGGGGCATCTCACTCAAGATGTGTTGTATTATTTCCAAACAAACAACTCCCTTATCCTTCTCACAAATCATAGGGGACTTTGAAGTACCTCCAAGTCTGGTTGAAGCCAGAGTTTAGTGAGCCATGGAGATGTGTTGGTCACGATAATGATATGAGTAAGACCTTGGGGATAATGGCTGATGACATTTATAGTGTTGCCAGGTGGAGAAGAAAAGAATGGTGGCGAAGGGGAAGCTTAATGGGACTTGAGTGTGCCCAGAAAGGAGAAGTTGGTTTAGGAAGAGGGTTTGGGCTCAGTCTAGGGTTGCCAGCAGTTTGGTGTTTGTGGGACTATGAGGAGGCCTATTTTGATCTTAAACCCCTGTGGAGGACAGTATAGACAAGACCTTCCTTCCATAGGAACCAAGGGAATGGAAAAAATAGCCATGGTTTTAGAGGGTAGAAGTAATAATAGCTAATATTTATTTATTTATAAGATTGTATTTATTCATTTGAGAAAGAAAGAGAGACAGAGCACAGGCAGGGGGAGAGGCAGAGGGAGAGGGAGAAGCAGACAGCCTGCTAAGCTGGGAGCCCGACATGGGGCTCGATCCCAGGACTCTGAGATCATGACCTGAGCCAAAGGCAGACGCTCAACCATCTGACCCAGGAGCCACCCAAGGATCCCCAATAGCTAACATTTAAAAGAGCACTCGCTGTGTGCCAGTTACTGTTTGAAGCGCTTTCTACATGACATGTTTAATCCTTTGACATCTGATGGATAGGCATAAGTATTATCCCCATGTTACAGTTAATGAAACTGATGCCCAGGGAGTCTTATCTTAACATGTTCAAGGCCCTAAGGCTGGTAAGTGGAGAACGGAGATTCTAAATGGCTCTGAGTCACTGCTATTAACCACTAGGTCAAACTGCCTGTAATTTAGGAAGGAAAGCAGAGTGACCCAAAGGATTGGGTTTCCGGGGATGCTGGCCAACTTGGAAGAAAATGTAGATCTTGGAAGAGATTAAATTATGCTTTAAAATGTGTTTATTGATTTGTTCACTCATTCATTCTTTTATTCATTCATTCATCATTAAATACCTAGGTAGGACCTACTAAGAGCCATTTATTAGCCTAGACTGAGGTAATGAAAAGACAAGTCCAAATCCCTCCTCTTAGATAGTTTTTATGTACAAGCGTGATTTAATACAAGGCAGCAGGTGCTAGGTACTGTAAAAAGAAAGGTCAATTGGACATGAGTCAGAAGCATTCACTGGGAAGAGCTTCCTTCTTCATTCTGGGGACACTGATGACAAGAAGTCTTCTTAAAGGACATGGTAGTTTTTTCTGTGAGGTGAACAAAATTGATCCTGTGTGAAAATACAAAACTAATTAAATTCTCTGCATCTTTCTAAACAGAATGGAGAGGTCTTATTTGCTGAGTTTGCATATATCTTATCCTTGAGAATTTCCAGACCACAGTCCAGTAATATGCCCACTTTATAAACAGCTCTGGTGAGAGAAGGTTGCAGAGTAGCAAATGGAGAGCACTTTACTGGAAGGAAAAGTGTTTGAGAAAACTGAGGGAATCCATCTTTATAGGAGAAACTTCCTGTGATGCCTCAGGTGATGACTGCACATGCAGTTCCTGAAATCTGTTGAGGGCCTTTGTATAGCTAATGCCTAAATTTTTAATATGGACTGGCATATTAGGAATACTTTATATGTTTTAACTTATTTCTTTCTCATAATAGTTCTAAGAGGTGGGTACTATGATCCTGGTTTTTAGATAAACCAAGTCACACAGGTAAGGAATGGAGCTGGGGTTCAGCACAGGGAATTGGCTGCAAGTGTCCATGCTCTCAGTTATGATGCTATGCTGATTAGTCATAGTTCATTTTATGGGTCCCATTTTAAGCCATAAAGTAATTAATCAAATCTTAGATGTTGTGATGACTCTTAGGTAGCTTGAGGATGATAGATTCCCCCCCTCTCTGTGAACTCTCTGGTCATGCAGTGTCCTGAAGGAACAATATCTATTTTACACATCATCCATATTTTATTTCTCAGTGATGACTGGGAGCCTTCCACGGTGAGTGGAAAATTAATAGAAGAAACACATATTATATAGTTTTGCTACTTATTAACCCTGGTTAAAAGTTTGCTTAAAGGTATGGTGTCTGTTGATGACTTTATCGGGTTTCTCGATTCTAAAAACAAGGATATTTTAGAATATTGTCCATGGAGTGGTCTGAAAAATATGAGTTTTCATCATCTTTGTTTGAGAGAAACAATAAACTTTGCCTCACATTCAGAGTTAACGATTAATTGTATTTATAACAAATACAAATTACCCAACTTCAGCAATTCTTTGTGATTGCTCTGATCTCTTTGAACGTTAAGGGAGATTTAATTTAATTTATTATTATTATATTTTTAAGAATAATGGCTTTCTCAAAGCTAGGTCTAATTTTAGAGTCTGGACTCATAAGCAAGAGACAGCAGGCTGCCACAGACTCACATAGACCAAGACACAGACAGATGTGACCCGAACCTACCCACAGTAGTATTCTGAACTCTGAGAGATACTGAAGAACTGTCCTCACTTTCCTGACAGATTTGCTCTATCCTACCTGTCATTTTCTTTTGAAATAATTACTGTTGAGGAACATTCTCGAGGACTTGACTTTGTTGTTTATTAAATAAAAGGATTTTTAAAAAAACAAATTTAGCAAACTTCTTTAGGGAAGCAGTGAAATAGGATGTGGATAAAGTGATTCCGCAAGTCTTAGGGAAAGTATTCACTAATGAAATCACAGAATCCCTAGATTCTTGGGTCAGAAAGGGTCTTAGTGCTTATCCAGTCCAGCTTACACTTGGTTTGTGGATTCTCTTTCTAAAATATCTCTGACAAGGGGTCATGCAGCCAGTTCAAGTACTTCAGAAAATTGGAAAGCAGTGGGAGAAACCAGAAAATTTATCATGTTGACAGGTTTTGCCTGTTTCTTACACAGAGGATTGGGTTCAATTTGTCCTGCCTGCTTGTTGCATCTCCTGACCCTTGACATCCTTTTCTCTCCCCACACGGCCTGGACATATCCCATTGTTAGTGTTCTGTACTACAATCATCTCTTCATGTGTCTGTCTTTCCTCTGGACTGGGAGCAAATTAGTGAAAGACAGGTTGTGTCTTCCTCATCTTTCTTTTCTCAATATTAATGAAAATAACTGTCATGGTGCCTGACACATCATGAGTACCTAACTAATGCTGTTTGACTAAATGAAAAAAAAAAATGTATAGAAATAACATTACCATCTGAAGCTAACTTAGTGTGTGGCTCAGCTTTTGACTGTCCTTGATGAATGAAGTCCTGAGGATCTATGGGACCTTTCAGCCCTTCTAAAATAAATTGAGTTCCTAGTATTTTCTGTCACATGAAGGTCTTTGCAGGTGGGATTTGAAACTCAAGAGTTGGTTTGGTCCAACCTACGTGGGAGTTCAAACCACATTTTTTGGGTGTGTGGTCAAAAACATTAAAAAATTACCATTTTGGCCGTTTTAAAGTGTATAGCTCAGTAGCATTTGCACATTCACAGGATACTACAAGCATCACCACTGTCTCATTCCAGAACATTTTCTTCACTCCCAAAACAAATGCCCTGTCAATTAGCAGTCACTTTTATTCTCCTCTTCTCCTAGGTCACTGCGATAACTAATCTGCCTTCTGTCTCTGGATATGCCTGCTCTGGGCCTCATATAGAAATGTAATCATACAGCATGTGCTCTTTTGCATCTGGCTTTTTAACTTGACGTTATACTTTCAGGATTCATCCATATTATAGCATGTATCAGTACTTTATTATTATTATTATTTTAGATTTTATTTATTTATTCTTGGGGAGGGTGGAGAGCATGAGCAGGGTGAAAGGCAGAGGGAGAGGCAGACTCTCCACTGAGCAGGGCTTGATCCTGGGACTCTGGGGCCATGACCTGAGTGGAAGACAGATACTTAGCCGACTGAGCCAAGCAGGTGCCCCAGTACTTTATTCTTTTTATGTTAAATAATATTTCATTGTATGGCTATGTCACATGTGTAATAGTCAGTTGTGTGTGTCTATGTTGTAGTGTGTGTGTCTGTGTGTGTGTATCACATCTTCTTTAACCATAAAAGAGAATGAGTTTTTGTCATTTCAACAACGGAGGGATCTAAAGGGTATTATGCTAAGTGAAATAAATCAGATAGCACAGGATTTCACTCATGTATGGCACCTAAAAGCAAAACAAATGAATAAACAAGCAAAAAGCACAATCAGACCTATACATACAGAGAACAAACTGATGGTTGCCACGAGGTGTGAGGGGTGGGAGGATTAGGCAAAATAGGTGAGGGGGAGTGGGAGATACAAGTTTTCATTTATGAGATAAATCGTGGAGATAAAAGGTACAGTACAGGGAATATGGTCAGTGGTATTATAATAGCATTGTCTGGTGACAGATGGGAACTGTACTTGTAGTGAGCATAGCATAATTATAGTGTTAAATCACTGTGTTGTACACTTGAACCTAATGTAACATTGTGTGTCAGGTATAATAAAAAAATTTTTAATCACGTTTTTATAGAACTATTTGTCATTATGATGAGTCAAATTTTTCTCATTTCTACCCGAACATCATGAGTGGCAAAGAATCTTAATTATTTCCACAAGATTTCTGGTAATTTGGAGTATTTAAGTTTACAGTCCAATCCTGAATATTTTGTCATGCACCCCCCCATACACACACACTTCTACTTTTCCCATTTTGGCTCTTCTTACTGCTTATTAGAGGATGAGTCAGAAACCAAATGGTAGACTGATGGTTTTGCTGAAAATGAGAAGTAGAACTTAAGCTGTTGACTTAAGAGGCGTTTGGGACTCGACTGGATTATGAAACAGAGCTTAAGTTGTTTGATCTCGGTATCTATTAGGATCTTCTAGACTTTGGTCAGAATGGAAAATTTCTTTAGAGATGTATTATGAAGAGTAGCTTGTACCTTCTCCATTTACATGAGAAACTAAGCCATTGTAATACTTTTCAGACTCTCTTTAAATACAGGTGCTCTAGCTCTGCCTTACATGTTTAATACCCTGAGTAAAGTTCGGAGAGAAGAACCTTTTTTTACCTGTATTTTAAGCATAAGAAATGAGATTATTTTAAAAAAAAAAGTTAAGACTCCATTAGTGTCACCAAATGTTAAGGCAGAACCTCATATTTGCCAGTGTCAAGTAGAGGAAAAAATTTCAATTATTCACTTGGAAATGAATTGATGTTATCCCTTTTTCTCTGTTCTTCTATGTATTCACTAATTCCCAGTGATACAAATTGATGAATCGGGGCTTAAATTTGCTGACTCCACGTATGGTTTTGACAGGATTACAGTATCTTCATTATTGGGAATGAGTGACTGGATAGTATTAACTATATAACTTGAAAACCAAATGGTTTGTGTTAGAATTTGCTCTTGTTTCATTCTAAGATAAAATCTTTCCTAGTTTTTGCTGTGACACTCGGTGTTGATTTACCTGTAAGTTAATGTCAACAGGACCATTCTTTATCTAAATAAGGAATGTTGTTCAAACTTCTGTATCTTTGGTCCTTCCTTCTTTTCTTTTAGTTTTTATTTTCCTTTTTCTTCTAGGTTCTTAATAAGTGCTTAAAGCACTTTTAAAGATATAGAGTGACTTTAATAAATTTGTTACCAGGTATCCTGCTCTTTATTTTATGTTATTCCCTTTCCAGTTGGAACAAATATACTGACTACTTTTTAATGCTATCTCAAGAAAATAGGAAATTTAAACCTTTCAGTAGCGGCTTTAGGAAGATACTCCATCTTAGACACTTAAAAACTATAAGTGCCAAATTCTGTGTGCATATTTTGGCAACTTCCTGTTTACTTTCTGTGATCACTCATCTTATCCTGAAAACTTATTGTAGGGCTCAAGGCAAATTGATTCTGTGGAGGAAAATAGGCAAAAATACTAGACTGTAATGTAAATATTGCAAACTGCATTTGCTCTATTGTCATTTAGGCTGTTCTGACACAGTTCATTGCCTGAATTAAGAGCATTTAAAATTCCATGGCTCTGAAAGATAGTGGAGCATTCAATCAAAGAAAATAATGTTTTTTCAGGAAAAATACTCCAAAAACACAGAATGATAACATGTTCTCCCGCTTTGGCTTCTGGGCTATTTCTCCCTTTCTCAAGATAAGCCATCTAACATTGAAACGAAAGTTCCTTTAAAAACATTTCCACTTAAAATCATAACCTGGCTGGATGAGACCAGAATACCCTTAGGGGGCCAGTACTGTGAACTTCAGGAGTTGTTTTTGTTAGAGCTTTCAAAGGAAACCAGACTTCACAGAATTCCCAAGGTTGTTCTATCCTGACCAGAATTTAGTTTCCTTTGAGAGTCATTTGGTCTAGTCCACATATCAGCTGGGAGCCCCTGGAGTTCAAGGGATGATTGAGTTGCACCTTTGCTAATTCAGCGACTTGTAGAAATACAGAGGGTATGTTTCTCAGGCCCTCTCCACTTCCCGGTTTTGTAATTCTACGTGTGCTGTGTTTGAGATACAGCTGATCCACTTAGACTTGAAATGCAACCATCGCCATTTTTGAGTTATGCAGTGCATTTGTTCTCGAGAACGGTGAGCCTTACTAAAGCTTTTATAGAGGAGATAGAGAATTTACATCAAAGCAACTCAAACAACTGTAGCTGGCAATGGAGACATCACAGTTCATAAAAATGCTTGTTGTCCCATCCCTGTGGGGTTTTCCTTACCTCCCAGCTTGTGGAGCCTCCCATCATCTTGCTTACAGCTCATTCCCCTGCCTTTCTTCCTTATCTTTTCTTTTCCAGAAGCAAAATAGTTCCTGCCTCTAACTCATGTAGAGTAGGTCGCTGTCCTCTTCTTTGACTCAGGGCCAACACCTAAGGTTCAGGTAGAGTGGGAAGGCCGGAGGGGGGCGGCGGGGGGGGGGGGGGGAGGACAATGGGAGACATTGATTCTACTCCCAACATTGTTACTCTGTAGCCATTTGATCCAGAAAAATTACTTACTTCTAAGCATCAATTTCTTCATTTTAAAATGGGAATAGTTAGATAACTAAGCAGAAAAACTTCTCATGAAAGCAGCAAATCTTAACCCAGTGGAAGGACCCATGGACCTGCCTGTGTCTTCCCTGGAAGTACAGTAATGATGGCTGTCACTGCTATTCCCACTACTATTCCTATTAACAACAGAAACACAAATGCGGTATTTGTGAAGTCCGTGCCTTAATAGTTGCTCCTCCTCAGATTTCTCTTTTTGTGCTGGAAAGGTGACACTGTAGGCCCAGTCACAATTCCTCCCCAGCTTCAGCCTAATATACTGGGCCAGGGGAATCTAGGTGCCATCCTCTTGTAAAGCTTAAAGCGTCTTGAATTGCTACCTGAACACCAGGGCACTTTGTGTTTTTTTGATATTAGAAATTTGCTAACTTTGAGATGGTGCTTAAGCAGCAATCTTTATTGAGATCTGTGAGTACAATTGGCTGGTGGAAATGATTAATTCAGTACTCAGGGCTTGTGAGAAGTGGGTTTTTGCTGTGCCTGTTTTTAAAATCGGCTCCCATTGGTCACCTCAGTGATCCTCTTTATTATGCAGTTCTGTTCACCCTAGTATTGACAGGCCTGCTATTCTGACATCCTAGTATTACAGACATATATGCCAAAATACAGGTTTATTAAACAGGTAGGTAGCAAAACCAGTTTGAAGCCCATTATAAGAAGTAGAAGTTGAGAGGAAATAAATTTACACAGCCCAGAAGCACCTGGGTGGCTCAGTCCGTTAAGTGTCCGACTCTTTTGATTTCTGCTCAGGTCATGATCACAGGGTGGTGAGATGGAGCCCCGGGTCAGGCTCGGTGCTGGGTGTGGAGCCTGCTTAAGATTCTCTCTCTCCCTCAGTCCCCACCCATGTGCTCACATGTGCTGTCTCTCAAAAAAAATATGTAACTAAAATCCTGTCTCCATTTAAAAAAACTTTTTTATGTCCTTAGTTATAGGGTGCTTTGGTTACATAGTAGTGTTAAACACAATAATTAAGCATTTGGAGTGGGTCTGTTTATTAAGTGTGACAGGGAATATTAAAAAAAAGCAGACTTTTTTCACATTAATGATTGTGCGAATATTGAATACCTCTGTTTGTCTAGGATTTTAATTTCTAACTGTTCTAGCACACTTTGTTACCTAAATGAAAAGTATTAATTTTTAAAATTTATTTCATTTTATTTTATTTTTTAATTTCATTTATCTATTTGACAGAGAGAGAGAGACAGTGAGAGAGGGAACACAAGCAGGGGGTGTGAGAGAGAGAGAAGCAGGCTTCCTGCTGAACAGGGAGCCCAATGTGGGGCTTGATCCCAGGACTCTGGGATCATGACCTGAGCTAAAGGCAGACGCTTAATGACTGAGCCACCCAGGTGCCCCTACTTTTTTTTTTTATTTAAAAAAAATTTTTTAAACATTTTATTCATGTGAGAGAGAGAGACGAAGAGAGCATAAGCAGGGGTAAGGGCAGAGGAAGAAGGAGAAGCAGATCCCCTACT
Source organism: Taxidea taxus jeffersonii (assembly GCA_003697995.1). NCBI lineage: Eukaryota > Metazoa > Chordata > Mammalia > Carnivora > Mustelidae > Taxidea > Taxidea taxus. Next base: position 481 of record RCUC01098982.1, on the reverse strand, counting down.
GAGCTGGGAGCCCATATTGGGGCTCAATCCCAGGACCTGGAGATCATGACCTGAGCCAAAGGCAGACTCTTAACCATATGGGCCACCCGGGCACCCCACTGAGAAGTATTTAACCCACTGAGCCACCCAGGCCCCCCTCCATTGAGAAATATTTAAAATTCTATGCTTTAAGATACAATAGAATGTTCGGTCAAAATTTTTTATCTTTGTTATTTTTCCCTGAGAAGGAAAACTTGCTCCGAAGGCTTTTTCACATTTCATCTATTTGTATATTCATAACTGTTAAAAAATAACAAAACAGGGGCGCCTGGGTGGCTCAGTGGGTTAAAGCCTCTGCCTTCGGCTCAGGTCATGATCCCAGGGTCCTGGGATCGAGCCCCGCATCGGGCTCTCTGCTCAGTGGAGAGCCTGCTCCCCCCTCTCTCTCTGCCTGCCTCTCTGGCTGCTTGTAATCTCTCTCTGTCTGTGAAATAAATAAAAA